>JARFOC010000393.1:116037-154613 GCA_031763485.1 Osmoderma eremita | reverse complement strand
TCTGATGAAGCCAATGTTTTGGCGAAACAATTGTTACTTTTATTTTTAATATAGTGAAGATTTATACAGTTTCAAGTATTTTATTTACATATTAAAACATTGTTGACTGGCTGAATAACTTCTTTTATGAAGAGTTCTTTTCATTGGCGTGACGACGTCTACTATAGCACTCCGGAAGATATGTGTGAATGTATCTGTGATCAGAGCATCACGGCTGACACTCTCCAATTCCGAATTTTTGTGCTCATTACGTTAGAGCTGATAATTATATTTAGTATCTCCTTCCTGCTGCAGGAAGGTTGTTATAAGGTTATAAAGTTCTTTACATCTGTGGTTAATGCCGGTACTTCGCTAACCGACATGGTGAGAATTATCGTCCCAGCCCATAATTAGATGTGTGTTGTTCCTTTTGCTGTAGGCAATTAGTTCTCGCACAACAGCGGGTGGGGAGTTGTTCCCTTTGTGCATCTCCCGGGAAGTAGGCTGAACAGACGATGATTGCCATCTCCATTCTTATTTTTAGCAATTTTTTTAGCAGGCGCGGAGTCGCGAGTGCAGAAGCCTGAAAGCATAAACGTATAAATGTTGTTCCTGATGATTAGACAGGCTCTGGGCTTTTCGTCCATTGCCTAAACTTTACCAGGAACTCCTCCCAGGTCGCTTACTCCGCCTGGCTTGAATAGCCAAGGTTCCTGTATGCAGGCCGGAATGATTTGCTCTTCGCAGAATCCTTTTGCTGTTGCCGCCCTTGCATGTTTCAAATTAATTTGCAGCAATTATTCGTGAGCCTTACCTGTTCCATTACACTCCTTTAAGTTGACCGTTACAGCCTGACGAGGAGGCCCTGTATGCCCTTTCCAGTGCTGGTTTTTGGAGCGAGAATGTTCTCAATCTCTATCATTTCCTCTTGGCGATCGTGACGAGCGAATCGTTCCTTAATATTTTCCTGCACAATATTCTTTTGGGGAAATAGATTATTGAACAGAAGTACCACAGGCTATAACAAATTTCTACGATACATGAGTAGCATAGTTCGTAAAAATCATCGCTATGGGTGCTTCGCTTTAGGTTACATGTCGCCTATGACTTTTCGCGGTCACATCTATTGTAAAGTGTGTGCTGAAAAAGTTGCAGACACTCTCCGTCGTACGCTGAAGAGGACATAGTTGTCTGAAACAGCTGTCTGCACGTGGCAGTGTCTGGCGCTAGTAATGCGGTTGCATAATCAGCTGTGTTGCGTGATTCAAAAGTATTATGTGTGTAGGTATATATACATTTTCATTAGTATTTATAGATGCATATAATGTCATGGTAATATTGTGTTACATTATAGCATAATATTAAATAAAGAAAAAAAATAAAGAAAATTTTATTGTAGGTTTAAAACTTCACAAGCCGCTGGAGAACCAATACAACTAAAATGGTATTGAAAGAAATGTGCACCATTAAAAAAAACAATCGTCTATCATTGCTTATGTTCTCTAGGTGCTGATGGGATATTCCACAATACTGCAATTTGTTAACAGATAGCGAACGCCAAAAATTCGGATGGAAATTGCGCACACAGGCCATACATTATCGTACGATGCATACGTATTTGCAAACAATCCGCAATTAAGCTAAAACGTACATTTTGTCGTAGCGTGTGAGCAATTGCCGCTTATTTCCGAACGCTACGCGAGCTGATTCCTTAACACTCTTTTCGAAAACACGATACTAATTGTTTCAACTAATTGTAAGAGCCACACGTTCGGCATTCATAGTTAGTGGATAACCGCCGACGCTATGCATGTATGAAATAGGGTTAGGCCATTATATGATATAGGATATTTTAGCTAATGATGAATTATTTTCGACAATAATGCGCTCCGAATCGTACAAACGTACCGTGATATTTGCACAAAATTAGGCAGTCAAATTAACGTTGCAAGAGATTTCTATAGTCAGCTAGCGTTAATTTACATATGCTATTTGTGTACGTACCTATGTGTGCATGCATGTAATTCAATTATTAACAAATTGGTGTAAGATCGTGGGTTACTGTAGGCAACAATTTTCATGCATCATCTATAATTAAAACTAATTTTATATTATTTATATATTGTTAATCGTTAGTTTAGAATATTATTGTTAATATTACTATTGTTAATGCTCGTATTCTTAAAATTATTATGATAGGTAATGGTGAGGGTTTGTTTATTAGTTATAAGTGTATTATGTTTGTCATTATACTACGTATGACCGCTCAGTATATCATCTTCAAGTAATACACATTAAGCAAAACATCTATGGGTTGAGACTCAAATCCTAGCTGAATATTATAAAAAAGACAATTAGTCACATACACTTTTGGTGATCTGAACGTAGGTAGTCGAATATAGAGTTTGAGCGAGAACAGACGCGTTTAATTTACCGTTGATTTTACAATATTCTGAACAAAGCATATTACAAAGAAAGAAAGAAATATGCAATGAGTTACGGGTTGCTATTGTGAGGCTTACTTTAACAACGTCTGTTTAATCTAATATACAATAGGCAGTGGTATAGTGTATACAGTAATATCCCGGTATAGTAATAAGCGTTGCACTTGCTCATAAAAGTATTTAGTTATAATGTTGTGTAGAATGTAATTATAATTTAAGGTAGTTCTTAAAAAGTAAGCCAAATACATTTTCTTCAAAAATATTAACTAAAAATAGATTATATTGTTTGTACGAGATTAAACTAACACTATTAAGAGAAACTTAACATTATTTAGGTGTTTTTTCTCGAGTGCAAAAATATCCATGATGTGAAAAAAAAATAACTCAAATATTTAAAATAATAAAACTATAGTGCAGTTCACGTTGTAAAGGAAGTATTGCTCCTATAGACCATACCCATGCTTTTTTATTTTATACGTATTTGTATAAGGCTATCCTTTTCTATTACTGGGATTGTTGCCATATATTATTTGGTGGCTGTAGGTATTATTTACTACTTCTGTCACGCTGTCATTTGTCAATTGTCACTTGTATTCTCCCAGTTTTTCTTGTCTTCTATTACGCATCTATCTTCGAGCAAATCAGTTCTTTCTTTTAAAACAATTACCACCATGAATAGCGTTGTTTATTATAAGTATAACACAAAAATGATGAAGTTATAGAATTGAAATATGAAAGCTTACGCGCGAAGACGAAAGGGAGAAATCTATTCGCTAAAAGAAAGGCAAATTATTGTTAATTGCTTTACATATTTTGGTAAAAATATGAATGTTTCCTCGATAGTGGAGGAAACTAGGAAACTAGTAAAGCCCTTGTTTGTGGCAAAAGAATAGTATATTCTATTCGTAAATAAAAGAAAAACCAACAACCAACAAAGGTTGTAAACCAGGAAAAAATAAAGATAATCGCAAGAATTCTCGATTACAATATATATATGATGAACAAATTCAAACACTTGTCAGACGTAAAGTTTACATCCTTTTCTACGAAATATTCCATCCGCGATACCCATGATATTAGCTGCAGTAAGAAGTACGCTTACAGGTTCATAACTGACATTGGTTTTGCATTTGAAAAAATTGGGAAGAGAGTAATGTTGATTGACCGTGATAGTATTATAAGATAGCATCGCGATTATTTACATGTTATTAAAAAAATAGTAGTGAAGGGACAAACATTATTTTTACTGATGAATTGTGGGTGAGTACTGGATATTTTGTAAGAACAGCACAGAAAGTACGTCTAGACAAGCATTCCTTGAGGATGTAGGTATCGGTTTAACTACACCAAAAGGTCGTGGCAAACGATATGCTTTACTTCATACTCGTAACGAAAAAGGCTTTGTTCCGGGTGCTGAATATAACTTTCTTTATAAAAAGAATACTCTTACAATTTACCTGTTCATTCCGTCATTGTTCTTGACAATGCGTCTACCGTTAGAAAACATACCAACAAGCTGAAAAAAGAATACATCGGCCTCATCATCATATTCACGGTTTCCCGATACTGCATAATTTGACAAATTTATTATAGAAATGATTTTTAATTTGTTGTAAGCGTACTTGTGTGAATATTTGTAAATTTATAACATGTATATCCATATATGGTTTTCTGTAAATAAATACAGCAATAATAGGGAGTAAAATAATTTATTTGTGTTGTGAATTTTGAAGTTTCCTTGTGTTTGTTTACAGTTAGGTATGCCTATGGTATAATAATCAACAGTATTTCATCAACATGTATAAGGACACAACTGAATATAACCCATAAATACAAATCATTGACGATAAATTTACAGATTGACATTTGGCAACCTAAAATTTACTATAGTGTTCAGACCGACAACATATGGAAAATTAATTTCCTAAATAGATTTGGCAACGTGGGGTACGATCTCCATAAGAGTAAAACTTGAATTGCACTATACCAGCTAAAGAAAAACAACTATAACCTAATAATAAATACATTAAATTTTGAGAACCATATCACCGTGAGTATCGCTAACCAGGAATAAAGTCTCCCTCTCCCATGAACATTACCGATGTGTACAGATGTGACAATAGCGGCGCTTAACGTACTGTATACGAAAGCTCAAAACTATTAATTCATTTTGCATGCTATTAGCGATGCCGATATTGTTAATCCTAGATCTCAGATACATATTTCGAAATATCGTCTCACTTCGCTTAACACGGCAAATCACAAAATAACTGAACAACCCTTTGGGCAATCATATTGCAGGTAGCCCTAATTAGACACTCTGAAAGACAGTAAGCACGCACACACGTAAACAATTAATCAATACTTGGAAATTTGTGGGGCTCTCAGTTTCAGTGCTAATTGCATTAAACAATCTCGTTCCGATTCGATTAAAGTAACAAAAATGCTCTAGATCAAAGTCACCGGTCATCAAATTAATATTTCAGAATCTCCAACTGTGATAGGTCTATCTGAATCACATGGAGAGTGCGTGGTGCTGACGCGATTACAATTCAGTCTGCATTCAATTCAAACTCTTTGACTCACAAACACCTGGAATGTCAATGTGAAATCAATATTCCAATGTTAGATTCATATTTGTTTGTTTATTTTTTAATTACGTGGAGATTCAATCCTATTGCTATCGATAAGATGAGGAAATTGAAAAATAATAAACAGCAACGAGTTCAATGAGAATTTCCGGAAATCTTACATAAATTGCATAAATTACCCATCTAGCGGTGTAAGTTTATGATTGTTAAAGACAAAAACTTTCAATTATTTGTTGGGAAATAATTGTAATCGATTTCTTAAAAAGGTATCCACGTACATCATATACAAGAACATTATGTAATTAAGTAAATTATTTTAAATTTAAGTTGTTATCTTAAAAAAAGTACTTCCAACTTAGCGTCGTAATTAGTCTTCACGATTGTGCCCCAATTGTACATATTAGCATTATATGTTATGTGCTGGTAATACATACAGACAAAAGTGGACTTATGTTTTACTATATGCTAGGGCCTGATTCATATCTGATGGCACTTGGGGTGGCTTAAACTTCGTACAAACATGCTAAATGCTATAGATGTTTCTCGTTTTATACTACTTACACTCTCTAAGTCGAAAATTCGTCCTCTTGAGCAAGTGCCAACAGATATCAATCGAAATCCGCTAACTAAATGGTAATAATACTTTTTATTCGTATTGTGCGTTCAAAGGACGGGAAAATTTGATGCATTCAGTTCGGAATCGACCCTCTGATCTCAGTTTCTAAGAAAGGTTTAAATTGCAGGATTTAAATTGAGCATTAATAACAGATACTCGTGATGATTCCTTCATGTCCTGTAAGTAGGTACTTTACACACAAAGTTTTATGATCGTCCAACATGAATCCTCAATCAGAGGGTTGCGTTTCGAATTGTCTATATCGACATGTGGTTAGAATAAGAACTTTTTGCTCTGGGAATTTTGAGTAGTAATATTATTGACGTGATAACGTTAATAATAAATAATAAATAACAGAGCTAGGTCAAGGTTGTTATATTGCAACTTAAAAATTATCAGCACTATTTAAATTATTTAAAGTGAGATACTTTTGGCACAGAGATTTATGAATTTCCCGAGGTAACCACAATTGTATTAGTACCTATTCAAACAAGAACGTATGAATTTGCCAAAAGTAATGAAAAATATATTTTGTAAACTTCGAAATAAAGTTATTCTTGAAAAGTCCAAATATACATACAGAAACACCTACTGATTACAAAGAGACACACCTGATTTTGAACATTTCTCAAATATTGTACTTTTACGAATTGATAAATTCAGAACTTGCCAGATAAAGATCTGGAGGTGGTTCTTCACATTTTATCATGACCTTTTGCCGTACTACGCAAATTAAGGACAAATAATATATTTTCAAACATTTGTGGTAATCAAAAATAAAAACAAGGGTACTCACCAACTTGATGAATGAAGAACTCCAGATGTGTATTTCGGCAACTAAGTTTGCCATCCTCAAAATAATCTACAAAGGAAGATAATGTTAGACGTAGCACTCCGGGAGATAACTGAGTCTTATTCAAGTGGTGTTCTGTGGGGTGCATATCTCCCGGGGTGCTACGGCGAACATTATCTTCCTTTCGTAGATTCTACTGAGAATTGAAACTTAGTTGCCGAAATACGTATCTCAAGTTCTTCACTCATCCACTATTCTGAGCCACTATATCCTATTATTTTATTTATTGCAATCATCACTCTTAATTTATTTATTGGAAAAAAGATTATTAAAAATTAACTAAAACTTAAACTTGAATATTGCAGGAAATATACAGGAAGTTTTAATGGTAAAATATGTTAAAATTTCAGAATTGCGAGGATACATTTCTACGCTAACAAGAAGTACTTTAGTAATAGTTAATTTCATAACGAAATACATTATAGATTTTGAATGAGCTCTTAATTTTACACTATGGATTTTCTTATATATTTATCTATACTTTGGTTGATTTTGATGCGTTGTGTCTGTTCAAAATGCAAATAATGGCGGTGAGTCTACATTTTCTTGGTTAATGTGTTATTTAAAAAGAAGACAATAGATGAAGGTAATTGCATCAATTATTAATTATACCCCTGAACCTTCTATTTATTTATTGTGCTAAAGAGTTTTTCAATAGTGATGCTGCCACCTTTGGCAACCTCCCACAACCAAGCCAATAGTGACCCAGCTGTCATACTTTAGATGCGTATTTAGTTCGTCTCGACATTTAACCATGGAACAGAACAAGATTCAACAACGGGTGAAAATTTTTAAAATTTATCTTCAAAATCGGTGCTCTGTTCGCTGAACGTTTTTTGCGCTGCGTCCAATTTATGGTACCGACAGTCGTCGTGCAGAGTCCACAATCAAGGTTATTGGTAGACCAAGCCCAGCGTGTACATCATTGAAACGAACGATCAATTAAAAATATTGCTTCCGTACGAGACAGTACGCATGAGAACCTAAGACAGTCCATTCCGTGTTGTGCGCAAGAACTTTCGGCGTTTCTCCGACCTCAGCTTGTCGAATAAGTGCAGCTAACTCAAGAACGGAAGCACAACGACAATTGAAAGACGCTGTGTATTGACTGACTGAGATCAAGAGCAGTTGGAAGCTTATCCTGCTTTTATCTTTAGTGACGAAACTCATTTCTGGATAAGTGGTTTCGTTATCCAACAAAATTGTTGGATTTGGACCAGTTTCCAGTCCACATCAAGTATGGATTTGGGTCAAGCGGAGTCATTGGACCATATTTTTCCATATGGCACTAAGTGTTAACGGTGATCGATATATATGGGGTGATATCCTTCAACAAGACTACGCTAGGTGCCATACTACACGCGATACAATAAATTTGTTGGATGAGAAGTTTAAAGACCTCGTTGTATCGTAAGGTGGGTACATCAACTGGCCACCCAGATCCTGTTATTTAATGTCATCAGATTTCTGCGTGAAATCTATGGTCTCTGCCGGCAAAACACGGATGATTGCCGCCATAAAGGCTAACATTACTCGGGTGAAATAGCCTTCTTAATTTAAAAATGTCATCGATAAAGATGCCTTCGAATAGTCTTCAAAATAAAAGCAAAACTATGGCGATATCACTTACGAAAGTTATTTTATTTAATTTCAATGATCAAACGCTGAAAATGGAAAACCAGTAGCATAAGTAATACTGCTAAAAAGTTAATTTTGAAACGTACAGTTAGACCAAGTTTCATGTTCATGCTAATGCACAATTTTTTAGTTTCTCGACATTAATTCATGTTCGCGTAGTGAAAAACTTTTGATTACAATAAAATATTAACTTGTTTGTTGTGTACATACGTTTTGCGTTCTAAAATAAAGCATTTTTAAATTACGTGTATACATACACTGCATGCTAACACATTAGTTAGGCACATTTATAGACTTCTTTAGTTATGCATTATGCATTTATATTCGGTTATCAAGGGACATCTAAATACCACTATATAATGCGCAGGGTAACATGTTTTATTTGTTTCGTTAGATATCGTGAAGGCAGGGTGTGAATTTTTTATGAGTAATTTACGAAGCATAGCCTCTCCCTTCTTGGATATCATTTTAATTACTAACCTGGTACAATATGGTCATAAGGATAACATGTAGGTATGTTTTCTAGATTGTATTCACCGAAGATATCGATGTCTAGTTAGACTGGAGATTTCCTTGTAGACAAAACTGAATATGGTTGCTATGGTTACCACTATGAAGTTTTATAAATATATTGTGTATGTTTGACAACCATAAGCATGACGGCGACAAAACTAGTATACCATTGGTGTAAATCAGGGTTACTGGAACAATCGAGGGCTCTGAGTGTACAATTTAAGAAGTCTGCATACAGTATTTTAAATTTATATTGCAATTCCTTTTGCTGTTAGTAGTTCTTTTGATTTTTAATTACTGTTTAATGATTATCGTTATTATTATTATTATTGTGTATTTCGTCTGTAAAGATTGACGGATCCCGAATTAATTACTATTTTGTTAACGCACGTCGAGCTAAAGATCATTCAACACCAGGTACCTCGACTCGACTGTACTTTTAGTGTAATTATATTACGAATGGCTATGTTTTGGTTGAGTAGGGTAGATTAATGTTAGAGCGAATTATTTTCCTTCAGAGTCTTTAAGTTGCTATTGTAGAAGTCAGTACGTGAATAAAATTATTGTTAAAGCTGGTTGGTGGGTTATTGTGTTTAAAAAATAAGTATATTTAACAATTTTGTGCGACAGGAGTCATCCGAACAGTGTGTTGTATTCCGTCTGGTAAACAAAAAAAAACCAATTGTAAAAATAACTTTCTGGAATACGCTAATCGAAACCGCCAATGCATGTTTATTGCGCAACTTGTATGCTCACTTTCTGAACAGAATCTTGGTTGGAAATAAAACATGCCCTACTTAAAAATTTGCACGGCAAAATGCATACACCTTTTGAAACATTTTGCGAATGACATTATGCGATAAAAGCTTGTCTATACAAGCTTCTTCTATAAGAATGAATAGAATTCTGGACGGCGAATTTGAAATATGTGAGATTTGGCGCTGTAGTCTGTTTAGTTGGGTTCGCAGACCACCAGACGGATAGGCACACAATTTTAACGTTAAGTGCCCCATCTCTCCTTACTATATTTTCTCTGTATATGTCAAAAGGGCATGTCCGGGGAAAAACTGGATTTTGAAAAAATCGAGTGTCGATCAGTTAGTATTTATGTTAAGAGTCATCGGGGAAAGACTTTTTTGGCGATATCACCTTAACTGATCAGTGTCCTTCACATGCTACAATTTAAAAAAAAGGCCCTGTATATATATGTATATATATTTGAGAAGGAGTATCGACCATACTGCATTAAAAAAAAAGATAATTGTTTCAGGTATGCGGTCTGTTAATGTCTAATGAAACTCAATTGTTCATTTTCAATACTTCGTTATAATTTTGCCACGATTAAAAAGGAAACAACAAATAATTATATGAGATTAGTTATAAATTGAATAAATTGAAATCACAAATGTGTGAGTGTTAACTACAAAATGTAACCATAATCAATAGAAGAGCAATTGAATAAAGTTAGTCGAAACTATAAAATTGTTTAATTACCGATGTCAAAAATTCGCAAACGAATGCGATACAATGCGTATTCTAACGCAAAGGAGATATAAAAGCTAACAAACCCAAAACACAACTAAATAATTTTACTCCTACAAACATATAACGTATTTCCAAATATACCTACAAACTGGATCAAGGTCAGACGTTAATACGTGGTCCTCCAAAAGTAAAGGTTAAATACTTAAAATACATATGTGCCTATATGTTACTTAATTTTCCAACATCTGATTTATAATTAATACAGTTGTTATTTTTATTTATGTGATACATTTCTAAAAATAATCTTTTTCCATAATTATTTTCGGCTTGTATTATGCGAGTGTTTTCATAACTAAGTTGATGTTTGGTATTTAAACGATGTTCTACAAGGACACATGATCTTTTCTTTCAACCGTGGGTCACGCTGTTCATAATTTCTTACCCGATAAATTTTGGATTTTTTATATTGATCAGTTTATTTACATGGATATAACTTCTGATAGACACAAAACACCTTAGAAAGTTCGATATATTGTTCCATAATGTGAGATATATTCCTCTGCCATCGAATCCGAGAAAACGTCGTGTCATGTTTCTTATTTTAAAAGAATGACTGGCATATCTAAATTTATATTTTTGCCACGTGTGCCTTTTCCAAAGCTTCTTTCTTTACTATGCAAGTCTCGTGCGAAACTCGATTTAACGTTTCTTGAAGGAATATGACACACCGAGAAAGTCATATTATTGTTATAAATGTTATTGTAGATACATATGTAATTACTAATAATACTTATAATGAAACTATATTGAAGACTTAGAGCAAAATGACCTACTCGGTGATGTAGACAGGAGGATTACGTTGAAATTGAAAGAAAGTACTTAAATAAATGAAATTAAGGTAACCTTATATTAAAAGTGTACCCACAGTGTGGCATAAAAAAATGTAACGTATACAAATATACAAATATAATTAGATAAATGCGGAGGATACAATTACTTTGCTGAGAAATGCAGAAACATGGAAATGTGTACCAAATGTGCTGGCGATCATAAAATAAGTGATTGTAATTATGAAACGGATACGTGTATAAACTGTTTGAAATTATCAGAAAATTTTCGAATAAAAATAGATTACCGGCATCCAGTATATGAAGAAGATTTTGCTTGTTATAATAAGATTCTAGAGAGAGAATGGTCTAAAGCTAAATACATATAAAGTAGGGTTTAAGGCAAACTAGCTTATGAGGCCTCCATACATTGGAGTGACGTCATGCTGCCTCAATCGAGGCTACTGGAAGATAATGTATCGAAGCCGGTATCCATACATTTAACTGTACACTTATGTGCGTAGGTTTTGTCGAACGCACGGCGTTTGAAGTCCCTATGTTTTGTCATTTTTCTGATTTTTTAAATTAATATAGATCTCTGAATACCCCTCTTGGTCTTCTTAATTATATAATAAAATTAGTTAAGTAAATAAATAGGTTCTATTGAAAAAAATAATGAGAAACTATAGTAATTTATGATTTGAATGGCAAAAAATTAAAATTTGTTACATTAGTAACTAAAAAATGTACTAACAATAATTTGGCAAGATAATGTTTTTATTTGTGCAGATACAGAGTATGAGTTGACAAAAGTATAAAATAGCACACATAATTTTGCGCCCACATATCACGATAAAGATTTAAAGGAATTTAGGTTAATCAAATTAATGACAACCTAGGGTTTTAATAAAAGTAACCTACCTTCTTAAAATAATCTGTATTTTACCAATAATTTATTGAACATAATCTCCATTTTCTACGGAAAAAGCATATATTCTAAACATTCTGAACATACAGTACTTCTACACATTATTTTATATAACCGGCAATAAAAACGAAGTAAGCAGTGCCTTTTATGTATCTTGAACACGTGTCTCAAAGTTTTTGTCACTCAAGAAATATTCCTCCTAATTTAAGAACCAATACAAACAAATAAAGGAAACATTATTCACAGTCCATAACAGGGTAGATCTATTGTGATCAATTCTTCGTCATGTTATACAGCGCTGGCAAATTCTAAACTTTAAAGCCGTTTATAAGTAATGTATTTCATCAAGCAGCCATGTCATATCGCGGATCACGCATTACCGACGCGATCTCCCGAATGCAGTCGTGCTGCGCTGGTGGGGTGCATAGAATACTAGGAGTGGTCGTTGTAAGCAGTTAGCTTAGTATGCTCGTCAGAGCGGTGATTCGCGCATACCATTTATGTTGACGTTACTCAAGCGTCTTTTACTTTGAGAGTTTTCTTTTTCGGAATTTATAAATTTAATTTACTACATTATTTTCTCTTTATTTACCTTATTACTTTTGAAACCCATTAAATTAAATTCATTATTGTGGTTTTTTTGTCAAAATTTTATAATAGAATGATTTTCATTACCGAGGAAGGGGTCCAGATAATTAAATGGTATTACTCTGGTTGTACAGCAGAGCAAGTGGTCGGTCGTTTCATATTTTCGTTATATTAGTTGTTCATTCACTTCAATGTCGAATGTGTCCTGGTATCCTATTTACGATAATATTTCAGCTTCCATAGAAATGATTTTTTCAATTTTTTACATTGTCCGCTATTATAAAATATTTAGTTTGATGTTGCGCATTACAAGCGTGTGCCTAATGCATTGCTGTCTCTAAATATAATATTGTCCATTTTTGGTTTCCTTGTGCTACAATATTATTCAAACGTTTTAGAACACTACGCAAAGATTAATCAAAAATGCAATCGCAATTTATTTGCGTAATATCTCGCATTTTTCACGTTATTGATACGCCTTGCGTTTTCTTCGACAAGCACACAACCCCCATACAACGCCTGATCGACATTGACCTCATGCGCCACACTAGCAGTTCATATATACATATGTATAAGTATAACGGTGTGACAACTATGTCGATATTTTACATTGCTAGTAGGAGTCAAGCTCTGTCGTGGCCAGCAGGGTATAAACCCAGTAATAAATATAAAAAAACTAAAAATTGAAAGTTCACTTACCTAATTCGTTTAAGGATATGAATGATATGAATTATATTAGTACTTCCAGTATTAGTGTAATTGAAATACTTATAAAAAAGTATATAAAGAAGTAAATAAAAGAAAACAAGGAAAATCGTTCTATTCTGTCTATTATTTTTAAATGTTTTTGTTCATCAAGATACTAAAATACAAGTGTTCATGTAAATTATATTTCAGAAGAGGAAGTATTCCAGTCAGATCATTCTCTCAAGTAAAAAGCAATACGCCAGGCGTATGTATAATATGTATTCATTCATTTCGCCTACGGTGTACGGTCGACCAAGCTATCTAAGGATCAAGGATTCCTAAACAATAAAGATTTGATTGTTGACTCAGTTAATAGATGGCAACCACTAATATTTGAATTAGTAGAATCACATATAGATGAGGAAGTACTGGATAACGAAATAGTAATAGATGGATATGAAAATATAAATGGGACAAGTTCGCATAGGGGAACATCTGGAATATTACTATACAAAAAGAAAGCATTACGAACATTACAAACTGAAAACAACCTTTGTGATTCTCTATGGTTGAAGAGAATTCAATTCGAAATACTACAATAACGATTGATATATGTTGTTAGTTGTCTATAATCTATCCCAAAAATGGGATAGCTTCATAGACGATATATTTGATTTTGACGGAAATGTTTTAATATTGACTATAGCAAAGACGCATACTACAGCTTAAAGTGAAGAATTTGTTCTACAAGAACGCAATATATAAGATCGTAATTATGCCGACAAGAATTACGAGTGGTAGTGAAACAATGATTGACTACATTGTCAATAATTGTCACCAATAATAACACATAAGATACGAGGTTCAAAGGACATCCAAGATTGGAGACCATCATACACTGACTGTTGAAATGCATTGAACATTCGTAACAGGGAATACAAAAAAACAGAGGGTAAGAAGCTTTCGGAACTTTAATGTTGTTACTTTTCATGGCAAGATACTACAATATACTCGGACAAACACTTCGAGTGATGTTAACATATTATCTGAAGAGTGGGCCAGATCATTAACAAATGCAGTGCAAGAAATGTACCCAATAATTGAAACTACGGTGAAAGTTAACTATGTTGGAAATAAATGCATTAATTCAAATATCATTAATGAAATGAAAGTAAGGTATAACAAATACAGGCTTGCAATATTAACAAAAGAAGGGCAACACTGGAATGAATTTAAAAGCAGTATAAATAAAGATACAAGCTCAATCAGATTGGAATAAGAAAATTACTTTCTAAGAGTAGGTACTAGATGACAATAAATACCTATTGGAAGGAATCGTGGAGAAACCTAAAGCTAACCCCACCCGAATGTAATCGGTCATGCAAAAAAAGCAATAACTTTTGATTAAGGGCCATATACAGTGGTACGCAATTACACCCTCAAAGCTCCTCTCTTCCATTCTAATACTAACGAATGGGATCCAAGCAATGTGTGACGTGTGAGGTGCAGACGGACACTTACTATTAGTCCCGCATTCTTATAGTCGATCACCTAAATCATGGTTTCCCATGACCAAACAAAAAAAAATTAGCTCCGTCTGCCACAAAAATATACCAGGGAAGAAGTAAGATAAGAAGCGACAGCCGCTGTATTTAAGCGACTCATATTTGAGAAAACGTGCACGACTTTCGTGGTACTTACAGTTTGTCAACTTACAGAGAGAGCGTTTCACAGTCGTTGTTTTGACCTTCGTCTTGATTGTCTTTGAGAAAGCTGCAGGTTTTCGATAACGCAAGGAAGCGACGGATTTCGAAGACGCGATGTGGCGCTACGTATGCACGAAAGCTTCTCTCACATCCAGTTATTCATTAATTGATCTAATAATAAAATGGTCAACCATATTATTTTTCAAGTTAGACTTCGTTTTATAACCTATGAATTGTCGAAAGTAATGAATATATATAACAAAATAATAATACCTACATAGATTGGGATTGGATTGGGATTTGGTAGATATGTGAGTAATCTTGGTCAGACTCAAAACAGAAGGGAAAATTACTATAGTTACTATACTATTTTTTATATGCAAATATATAATAAATACATTTCTTCAGTAGCGTGTTTACATTTTATTTATTACTAATACTCCTTTATTTATTATGACTTATTATTTGGATTAGTGAAAGGAATACCATTTATCATATCTATCTGCTTTTACGTTAAGAATTGCAAATACTGTGTAAACTAGTTTCAATTCAAGTAATTTTCTAATTTGATTAATTTGAGAAGCGGTTATAAGGCGAGAAAACATATTTAACGTTGTCAGTTAGAAACAAACCAATCAAATAATAAAAGAGAATATTTGAAATTAAAGAAGGCAACCGAACCATCTAGCGATAGAATAATGATGTATCGCTAAACATATTTCAAGGTCTCTTCTTACCTTATCTCTTCGTTGAATAAATCCCGTATAACAACCAAAATTGTACATCAAATGTCAAAAGTGACAGTTGGGTTTCAAGTAGTTTATTTCATACTTTACTAGTTACATTTATAAATCACCTTACGACGAGACTGCGCTTGGAGATAAAGTAGGTAGTCGATCTGTCAAGTAAAATTTTAACTGCCAGGTAACAGCAGTTTAGCAAAATGTGAATAAACTGGACCTCCTCCTCAGCCCTTCCACTTTATCGGTTTAGCAAATATGTAGTGGTCAAAAACGACTGTAGGTAGCGCTCACACACATAAATTTGACAACAAGAACCTTTCATTATTCAGTGTCATTTTAAATTTCATGTTAATCATGAGTCGAATTTGCATTTCTGTTCAGAGAGTTACTAGCTACTACCGTACTTATCGAGTATATAACCTCTTAAAACGGAAAAATGTATGCTTACTTCATGAAAAGAGCTCCCACTCCGATATGGATGTACCAGATTGGTCAGAATACAGACGTAATGTTGTTAAGTCGCCCGCAGCAAAGAGCAGTGATTCAGTTGATTCTCGTAGAGGATTTACTTACTTATTAGCTAGTGCAGCCCTTGTATCTAGCACATACGCAGCTAAATCACTAGTTTTGCATTATGTTCAATGTTTATCAGCTTCATCGGATGTCATGGCTTTAGCTAAAATAGAAGTGAAACTATCAGAAATACCCGAAGGAAAATCGATTACACTTAAGTGGAGAGGAAAACCATTATTTATACGCCATAGAACGCAGGACGAGATCAATACGGTTCGCGCTACAGATATAAACATTTTAAGAGATCCACAAAAGGATGAGGACAGAACACAGAAACCGGAATGGCTAATTATAATTGGTGTTTGCACACATCTGGGATGCGTTCCGATGGCTGGACAGGGAGATTTTGGTGGTTACTACTGTCCGTGTCATGGATCACATTTCGATGCGTCAGGACGTGCTCGAAAAGGACCTGCGCCATTAAACTTGGAGGTACCCAATTATACATTCCCCAGTGAAACAACGGTTCTTGTTGGATAAATTAGTGTTATGTAAATCAAAATTAATGAAAATAGATTAGTTGGTCAATGGTGTTTCCGTTTAGATTAACATGTTCTACCAATATATCTCTGTGAGGGTATTCTTGTAATCTCATGAGTCATAATTAACAAAATAAACAAATTCCTCACTTGCAAATTAAAGTAGCTGATTTATTGCAAGGTATTAGCAAATTTTTCCTAGATTTGTTCTTATCCGTTGAGTTGAAATATATTGGAAACGTTTACTTTTAATGCCAATGTGTCAATTCCACTGACCGCTGTAAAGTTTCGTAGCGTTGCTCATTCTATTTGGAAATGTTTTACATGGGGTCGAAAATAAATTACAAGGCATCAGTAGGGGAAAGAGTGATGAAGACCTGCCAGTACCGTAGACCGCCTACAAATGGCGGTAGGGGAAATGTTAATAATCAGCCCTTTTAACAATTTATATAGAATTAAATGGGGTTCTGTTACTGCTAGGTCGGTATGCATTTAATCGCATTTTGTATTCGAAGATAGAGCTTCTGGTTATACACTGTAATAAATATTGCAATATTTAATTTAAGGAACCTAATACAATCACTCCTATGTGGAATATGTAATGTCACTTACGCATTATTCGTGGCGACCCTAAGCAGAGCTAATTTGTAACGTGTCAGATCTTGAATTATGTTAAGATTCTATGGTAATATACTGGTTTTTGGTTGTGACCCTTAATGAAAGTTTCATGTTATTTTGGCAACATTTTTTATATGAAGGCTTCATTTCGCATTTACAATCTTTAATGTAACATACTTAAAACATTTATGGAACCATAACTTCTGCTTCCTTTGAACAAGAGATATGCAAAGAGTAATGCGGCCTCAACTCAGAGTACTCAGAGAGATGACCCTGAAACTTTAAAATGTGTGCCGAGTTCCGTCATGAGATTTTTCTGTATTATATTATGTGTTTTTATAATCATATATAGTATAGATACACTATACTATGTCCACGGAAAATTGTAATATTATCGTTTAATGAGGTGCTTGCCATACGAAGTTATTACACAACTGACATTTATACAAGATATTTTACCCGCACGCGATGTAATTGTACAATACCCCCAGTATTTGTAGTTCTCATGTTTTGAAATTGTCGTTAATCAGAAGTCTGACACATATATGCAGTGAATCCTAAAATATGGAATAAAATTCATAAAATCGAAGAGGTTCTTTTTCATAAAATTGTTGGAACACGTGTAGTAACTTTATATAATCGCCATATTTTAGTAGATGCTACTTTACTCGATAATATTTGTTGAATTTTTGGCGTCATTGAATTTCTTTTTGAACGACAATCCATCCTTTGTTTTCTTCTGTTTGATAGAGTGTTCCATTCGCTATTCGATAGCCACAAAATAGTAAAACATTGAATTAGAAGTTTTTGAGAAATATGGGAAAAACCAATTGATAGTGGGGTGACAATTGTGTGTAAAAATCACCCAGTAGTCGTTGGAAATGAAACAACCATGGCCAACTAACTATCACTTAGTTTTTCTTATATCTTAAAAGTTCTTTATTTTAGAGAAAGATATATAACTTTAATAAAAGCAATGTGTGTATATTCTTAATAATATAACATTACAGATATTGTCAAAAATATTTAATGTCGTCGATAAAAAGTGGTATAAACACATAAGATAAAATCTATAGATATAGGTATAACAACGAAACAAATAGATAAATTGCAAATTACATCAACTTAGAACATAAACAGTTAAGGTGAGACGAAGCTTGCTCGGTCGTTCATGAACTCTTCCAGTTGGTAGCATTCCCTCTCGTTGGATTGATGAAGATGCTGCATAATTCCAGCTTTCTAATCTATTCTGCTTATAATATGATTAACCTTCTATCCCAATTCATCTCAAATACGTGGTGTCTGGTATCCATAAATGCTTTCCCTCCACTACAGCTTAAGAAATATCGTTGAGCGATAGTTTGTCTTAATGACCAGTTAATTGCACCTTCAATGCAAATCAAATACTTTGGAAATACTTCCCTTCAGAAACTATTCTTGCGCTCTTGTTCATACCAAATAGTATAAATGTAAAACTGAGCCCGGAGTAGCAGATAATTTATTATTTTGCAGCAGGTCTAAATTATTTCCTCATTCAAATTACCCTCAATACAGAAAGGGTCAATAATGGAATTATTTAAAATACCTGTCCAAAAATTTACTTTTTGAGGGTATTGAGTATGACTTGCTACATGAAGATGCTTGTTTTCTGTAGCCTCCAACCGTGCAAAAAAGGATTATGGCACCCGTGTACAGTAAGAGGAATGTAATCAGTAAAGTACTATCAATTAATGCAGTAAATTTAGACCTTGAACACAGAACAGTTAATTTTCATGTGCAGTTATAGATACATCCTTTTGTTATCTATTCTTTTACACTCAATCTTCTACAATCTTTTTATGATGCTATGAGTCTAATTAAAAAAAAACGGAACTGTGTGCAGATTTAATATTTTATGAAATTTTCCCAATTTAAGTTGAAGGAGTAAGCAACATTCGGCCAAGTTCAACATACCATGAAGCTGGAATAGTTCGGTTTATCGCCCGATTGGATTGCTTTACTTGAAACATATCTCACAATAGATCTAGTTTTGTAGAATATCGGGTTTATTAATCTTTTAGATATCGCAACTCAAGCGGGAATACCTCTAGGTTCTGTTTTTGGGGCCCCCGTTATTTCTTATTCTTGTCAATAATATTGCAGATCACATAACTTCAAAAGTCTACTCTATGCAGATAATCTTAACGTTTTCCGATCTGTTACTTCCATCAATGATTGTGTAAATTTGCACAAAGATCTTCATGCTATGCATAACTAGTAAATTAAACCATCCATGTCTTAGTATTAGCAAATGCAATGTAATAACATTTTCTCGTAATTTAGACCTTTATACTTATGATTACTCTGTTGGTGATGAAAAGCTAAGCTATAATGTTGTCAGGAATGCTCGTAATACCCGTGATTTTCGCATAGTAGTGCAATTATTGCATTTTCCAACTGCTTTATCCGTTCTAAATTAGAATATTGCGTTGTCTGCTGGTGACCTTCCTATAAAAATTATATTAATCTAATTGAGTGGGTGCAAAAGACATTTTTCCAGATCTTGTATTACCGGGCACATAAGATTTATTTAGGTCTCAAAGTTTCTTGCACTAAGAAGGAATTTGTCCCAGATAATTTTTATCTACAAATTGATATATGTATATATAAATGATAGTGAATTGCTTAAAACTCTAGACTTTTACATTCCACGATCAACAGCAGAATGATGCCTTTATTTTATGTACCATCAGGCAAAACGCATCATTATTCAGCATTCCCATTCGGTCCATGTGCTCCGGGGTAAACGCAGTTTACAATGAAATAAATCTCTTTAGTATCAGCCCCCTTCCTTAAAAAATATTTAGCTCTTAGGCATGTAATTCCACATAATTTTCCATTCTTTAGTAATTATTTTCTTTTTAGTTATACGATATTCAAGTTATTTGGAATTTCATATTGCATAGATTAGTCTATATTATCCAATTTAAAATGCTTTTGATCAGCATTACGTTTTATTGTTATCTATAGTTGAATTATCCTGTAATAAGCAGACTATTATGCTGTTGGATAATAAATAAATAAATAAAATAAATTGCAACTCTTAGCTTGAATAATATTACTCGGTTAATTAAAAATAAAATCAGTGATACTAAATCTTTTTTATATCTCTCGGTAAAATTGACAATGGCATGACTGAAAAGTTGGTTCATCTATCTGGGTGAAAATCATTCAACCCTTTCCTCCATTGCGTCGTTGAGACTTGTATTTGCTGATTGCATGTGTCCTTAGAGGAATTTGTAATTAATTTGTGAAAAGGAACTGTTGGAGAATAGCAATCCCAAGTGGCCCATTCCCTGGATGAAATAATTTGTATTGTTCAATTATTATGGTGGAACCCCACCCTTTAATTTAATTACTGTGAAATTATGCGTTTCAGCATGAGGTTGACAAATTTGAATGAGAAATTTGTAAAACATTTGTATTTTCAAAGTGTTTGTGAACAGTTGATATAAACAAGTGTATGTATGTATTATGATATAGGCTGTTTACGGCCTTGTGATTTTATTTTCAAGGAGTGATTAAACATCTTAAAAAAGGTTTTTAAGGCTAAAACGATTGATCAACAACTTGTGCAAAGTAAGTGTAAACGATAGGTTATTAGTGATTTTTTTACTAACTAGGCTGATGTCTGTAACTTTTTCCAATCTGTCAAGCTGATTCATTAGCTGTCACTGCATTGTTTGACGTAAATTTTTCCGAATAAATCCCGTAATAATAACGTAAGCAAAAATGGTCCATCGCACCAACGGTGTATACGTTTACATGTTGTTAATTTATGGTGAAGTATGTCAGAAGTATGCTGCTACAAGTCGATTGTACGCGGTTTCCTAACAGGCCAACATCTATTCCACAAAACTTCACCGCTCTAGTACTCCATGCACAAGAAACTGGTGTACTGCGAACACATCAATGTAGAGATGGTGGTTGTGGCCAACACTAACGGATTTCGGATGCCGAAGGAGAAATCTTAAATCTTGTCCGATAAGATTCTTCTAGTAGTACTCGAAAAATATATCGTAAAGTAAAGGTATCAAGTTGAATTGTCTGGCGAACACTGCGCGAGAATCAACTCTAGCCTTTCCATGTACAAAAAGTCAGATCATCCTTTACGTTTACAGTTGTGCCGATGGTTTCTACAAAAACATGTAGAATTTCCAAATTTTTCTTCTATTGTATTGGCAGCTGATGTAGGAACGTTTACACGTAACGGCAGAAATAACTGTCGTAATACTCATATTTGGGCTCTGGGAGATCCACATGCTGTTCGTCGTAATCATTTCCAGCAAAGATTTTCGATAAACGTTTGGGCCGGACTGGTCAACGGGCAACTTATTGGCCCATTTATGTTGTCAAATCGAATGAATGGATATGATTATCTCTTGTTTTTCCAAATTCATTTGATGGAACTATTGGAAGAAGTTCCTTTGAATGTACGTCGACAAATGTTGTTTCTTCATGATGGCGCACCGCCGCATTTTAGTTGTTTAGCTCGCCAAAATTTAGATATTGTGTTGGAAAACAAGTGGGTTGATCGAGGTAGCACCATGCCATGGCCTCCTCGATCACCCGACCTTAACCCCCTTTATTTTTACGTATGGGGCGTTATGAAGACCATGGTGTACACCAACGACATAACTGATTTAGATGATCTTCGTCACCATGTTGAGGCAGCTGTGGCGACAATTAGACGGCAAGACCAAGGCCTAGTAAATTATGCCAATTCATGGATACCTCGTGGAGACTTTGCATTCAACAACACTGCGATAACTTTGAACAACTAGTGTGAAGTGAATTCCATGAAAAACATAGAAAAATTGTTTAACTTAACATGTTTAATCACCACTTAGAAATAAAAAAATAACAACTACATTTTTTTTAACAACAATATCTCTCTTACTATGCAACTTTGTTAAGATATTTTTACGTTAATGACCTTATTTTAAGATGTTTAATCACTCCTTGAAAATAAAATCACAAGACAGGAATCAGCCTGTATATAATTTAGTTATTCTTAATTCAGCCATCATGAAACAAATTTTAGTTACAATAGTATTGTAAAAATTACGAAATGAAATGAAACACGCTTAGGGATTTTGAAATCAAGTATAAGGAAGTGATTATTGGACGTAAATAGTAGTCAAAGTTAGTTAATTTTGTTATTGTTTTGTGTATTGCACATGAATACAATAATGTAATTTGTATCACAGTTTCTACGATTTTCTAAACTCTTATTCATGCAAAGTTGCACAACTTAGTGGCTCTTCCATAATTGAATAGTAATCATTTATTATTACTATTGTAGCGAATGTATATGTATAAACAAAGCTAAAATACTTTTTTATGCTGCATTTACGCAGTTACACATTAATTAGAACATAAGGCCCTATGAAATGACGCACTTATTTATAATAAAAAAAAGTAGACGCTTTAGATATATAAATAAATACATATTTCATTTAAATATTACCAGTACATTAACAAAAAAAAAGATCTATAGTTTATGGCGTAATAAATCTGTTAAAAACCTCATTAAAATGAATAAAATGAACAAAAAGATTCCATGTATTGTTTCCCTATGTCGCTACAACACTTACGTTTGAAAACGTCCATGCAATACATTTAGCATCCATTAATCTTTCAAGATGTTCTAAACCATCCACTGAGATGCTGAGATGCCCACCATACAATAACAATATTCCTTTTTAAAATTTTCCCGTAGGTTCGATATTTCGATATAATGCTGTACCGAGGATTTTACCAATACCTTCTATTTGGGGCAATTTTTCAAGAAAGTTGGAAATCCATTAAGGAAGCGCTCTCTATAGACGCTAGTAATGTAAGAATTGACGTACTCGCAAGAATTCTGTATCGCGAAATCGTTATTCAGGTTAAGCTTCATTCAATACTAAAAAGCATTGGGTCGATTAGATGATGTTTGACCTTTCTTTCTTTCCAGTTTAAATATCTTACTATAATGCGGTAGTAACAGCACTGAATTTAACCCTATTTGCAATTAATTATTATATAGAAGTTTTGTTCATCTTTTGTAAATATCATATGGACGTATGTACATTTATATTTATGAAACTACATATATATTTTCTTCAATTTAAAAATAATATTTGCTATTGTTATTCAACCAAAAAATATTTATAATTGTCGTTTTTAGTAGATATATCAATACATTAAACTGGAATCCGCATTTGGACAATGTATCCCAAACGGCAAGGCTGTACTTATGGTCTTGTCGCAGGGTATGTGTGGGGGGTTATCCCGAAAAGACCAATTCACTGGTTGTATGTGGCTGCAATACGCCCAACCATCACTTATGAGGCAATTGTATCATGGCGGAAATAAGCTATTGTCACAGCAAAACTCACGTCCATACACAGATCGCCATTCTGGCAATTACGGAAGCAATTTATTCCACCACGTCTTCAGTATTGGAACTTCTCCTGGATCTCCCGCTTCTGAATATTGCGTTGGAAAGGGAGGCCAGATTAACCACATTTCTCCTCTAGCATATAGCCAACCAATCCCCGCGTACTAATGTGTTCTTGGCAAATAAGCTGATAGATACGGATATCTCCGAGGGCACACGAGGAATGGCAGCTGACTTGATGTGCGCATGACACATGATCTGCTCGTTCTTCGCTACTTCTTATGGTATGGTATAGTGATAGGAATGGAAATGTAAGGACACGAAACTGACGCAAGCAGACACCTGTTGGTTTACGGATGGATGGAAAACATAGCAGGGAGTTGGCACAAGAATATTCTGCAGTAACCCGAGAGTTGAAAAACACTACAACCTCGGGCAATATGCAACAAGTTTCCAGGCTGAAATCTATGCCGTTGAGATGTGCACAAGGGAGATTTTGAACAAAACCTCAAACACAAATGAATACATTTTTTTAGCTATAGTCAGGCTGCATTGAAACCACTGGAGGTACACAAATGCAACTCTAAACTTATGGAGCTGCAAAACCATTCTAAATAAATACCATAGCGCGGCTAATAAACTAACCCTAACCTGGGTCCCGGGCCACTCCCTCATTCAAGGAAATATGACAGCCGACACAAATTGGGTGGAGCGGGGTGTTTCCAGGGTCCAGAACCTGCAATGGCATATCAACTTCGATAGCCAAACAACTAATTAGTTTCTGCTTAAAACAGGAAGTACTACAATATTGGAACAATTCTCCTGGTGTGGTACATGCGAAAGAGTGCATCTCACTTAATCATGTCAGAACTAGAAAATTACTTGAACTTGACCGTAAAAGGGCCAAAATAATTACTTTTGTGTTTACAGGTCACTGCAGACGCAGAAAACACCTAAATCGGGTTATTGGAAGAAACCGAATGCCGACTATGTATGGAGGACGAAGAAACGGTAGAGCACGGTACGCGTCACTGTCCTGCGGCCACCCGCATCAGGTCCTTCATCTATGGGAAGGAAACCACTTCCCTAGTCGGCCTGAAGAATTCCTAAGATGGACTTGTTTGATAAACTCTAGGATGGCATCCGTTCTACAATAGGGCCTAGTGGCTGTAGTTGGGTTGTTTTGGGTTATTTGGGAAAATGATATAGATAACTCCTTCCACCTCGGCCGCTTGGTCCTATTGTGGAGCGAATGGCATCCTAGAGTTCATCCAACAAGTCCAGGCCTTTGAGGTAGCTCCGAATCTTGTTGTATGAGGAGTTTTTCAGGGTTGAATTATAGAACCTTTTGGATGTCATCCCACCAACAAGTAACAAGTAATTAGAACAAAATACGACAAAAATTAACATTCTTATTTAATTCCGAGCAGTATACATATTTGAACTGAATGTACCCCACTGATTAGGAATATGATCATTCAACAAGAATTATCTGAGCGGAATTTGGTATAGTTGTAAAAAGTTTCGTGGATAATAAACGTATTGACTTGTATTTTAGAAGATTTTACAGATAAGTGTTTGACAAAAGTCACATTGAGAAAACCACCGGAAGCACGCGGAATCAGCTGTGAAAAGGTGAGTTAGGGAATTCTTGTGCAGTGGTTCATTTCTATATCAGGATATACTGGACGAAAGATACCATCATATGTAGGTATTTTAAAATACATCTTCATCTTCGGGTCCTTGCTTGTATATGAATAACATCTACAGGTTTTTACAATCTAACTTTAAAAGCTAATTCAGCTGCAGGTCTTCTATAATTGATACGAAACTAGTTCTTTCAACAGCTTGAAAGCGTAAAAACTTCGAAATTAATTTTCAAATATTATGTGCCGTAATATGTCATTTCATCCTTTTTGATGATCCCTTAGATGTTTTAATGTCGAAATGTGGTTTACTCGAACCACCAAGTGGTAATTTATTAAATCTCTGAACGCTATTCTAAATTATATGTGGATTAGTCATAAAATCTGCGACTACTCGGTGTTTGACAATCGAACTTTTTCACAATAGCATGAATTAATGAAGGAACTTCCTGTTTGGTTAACCAATTCAATCATTGTAATCTTTACAGTTATTGTCGATGTTAGATAAAGTTAATGTTACTTACGATTGGTACGAGAGGAATCTTCAACTAGCTGCCAAAAGAACTCTTCAAAAAATATAAGGAAACAAAGGAAAATGATTATGATAATCAAAAGAATATAAAAACAAATCTATTGTCTATATCTATTGCTCCTATGTCAATAATACATTTTTGTCGAATTTTAGACGAGGTGACAAGTGGTAGACTGCCAGACTGTTCAACGCATGATGTATTTCGCGTATAAACCTTAAAAATCCCCATAAAATTTGGAAAATCAATTTCATTGAAGCTCGGTCATAAACATCATTTCTTTGCAAGCATGTCATTGTCAATGTGACATCACAAACTAAATTTGGAAGATTCTAACGTAAAAAAGTTTGAAATCTTGATACCATGGGAACGATATTCTTCTTTCTTATTTTATTGTTCTTGAAATCTTGTAACAAAATAGCTAGAACAGCGAACCGCGGTAAAGCGAAGAACAAAGAGAACCAGCCCTCTTATTTGCCTCAGTTTCCATTTACTTGTAATTGAGGTTATGACTGCGAGTCAAGAAGGGTTGCCTGGAAAATAGGAGCAATTAATGTACAATAAGAAAATCGGGTATTTATATTTTGATGACAGTCCTACGATAAAGAACAATAAGAAAGTGTAATTACTAAAATGAAAAATAATTGCGACGTAACTGTCGTCTTAATAGATAATTGGATTCGTGTAATAGCTGGAAAAAAAGTCTGATATTTCACCTCACGGAGACAACAATTGGGGAGGAAATACACGCAAACTGATGCGGTGACGTGAAATGAAATGCCCGCTATGCATACACGAAAAGTGCACGCATACCTTTCGTAAAGGGCGGAATTTTTACCCTAGAGAACGATATAGGAACTATCTACATGGAGGTATGCAAATAGCTGGACGTTTGACAATTTATTTCCATGTAAAATAGGGTTCAGCCACCTCAGTTATTCTGCTAGGAAATATCTGTCTAAAGTTGTTCGGCTTAGATGGATTCCGTCAGTGTAACTCTTGTACACTTCAGTCGTTCATATACAATTAATCTATGTTGAATTAAAATTAGGGCGATACGTGAATAGAAATCTTTTTTCAACATCTAAAATAAAAAATTCAATTCAAGAAAAGATGCACGTACGGATCCAATTCACTGAAGAGTTAAAGTGAGTCATTTCTAACAACAACCCTTTCTATTTAAGTTAATGTAGCGTGCTACATTTACTCTCACCCTTAGTAAGCGAATAGTGCAAATTCCAGAATGCAAATTAAAGTAACTTGATATGCCACCTCTTTGTCATTAACATGTAAACATGTAGCCTTGAACAGAATTATTATTATTTTTTGGAAGTTATAGCTTATACTTTTGCACCTAGTATTTAAGAATGTATTTCAAAATGGTTTAGAAATTTTCAGAATAACACTAACAACAAACCGTTCCCTGCAATTCAGAAAAGTAAGCAGTTGCAAACAAATATTTTGAAGAAATATTAAATAAGCAATAAAGTAAGAAGAGCTTAGTATCTCGTTGCTTCATCTGCTTACCACCATACTGTTTTCAAAAACTCTTCTATCTATTTCATAGATGAGTTCCTAATATCCGTCTTCCCTTGATAAAACAGCAAAAGAATTACACTAGCGATTGTTGTTACATCTGGTGAACTAGTAGACATGTTATCCTAATCTTTTTGTTAGTAGTAATTGTTCTCCTTATCATACATGCGAAAAGTAAAAAGAAACTTACATAAAGCTGATGAGAAACTCAACACCAAAAGAAGGTAAATAACGGAAGACTACTTAGCTTTCCCGAAAGCAAGTAGATACTAATAGTGAGTACACTTTAACTTCTCGGAAATATTTAATATTTTGGTTTACAGTAGAACCAGTGGAGTATATTTTGTGTTGTTAAAAAAAAATAATTGACAGAGCGCTGCTAGTTGAAAAGTTAACGTTAAATATAGTAGCAGCAATAATTTAAATGTTACCATTTTTCGTTTTATAACTTAAACACAGAATGAATTATTTAAAACGGTTTAAATGTTGCCGTATCTAAATTTGATATAAATTTCTAAATCAATAATCATTCGAATATTACTGAATGTGTTATTGGAACTATATGAGTACTTATTAAAAGGAAAAGGTAAATATTATTTATAATAACCCACTCTGAGGGTATAAATATCTAGAGATAAATATGTGATTTAGTAAGAAAGAGCATAAAATATACTATAAACATATTGTTTTTCAAACCCTTTTAGATACATTTTACCCCGTGTACACTCAAAATATTCCTCCCAAATAATATTAATTCGTTATTTAAGAATATTTATTAAATTAAAACTTTTGGAAGCGTATAACCTATTTACATGTGGTGTTAGCACACCAAGATAACGAATATTTACTAAATTATTACAGAACAATGCACAGGTACCCAGAAGAACTCTCACACTATCAATGCATTTGATAATCGTCTATAGACCATAAAAAATGCAAATATTCAACGAATTATACTTTATTCTCCGAATAGATGAAGTACAAAAAATGCGTGATCAATGCGTGATACGAAAACAGAGGTAGTAAGAACTCCCGGAGAGTTCATTGCAAACGATGTAAATTTAAAAAATCGTATTAAAAGGCGCCGATTAAAATTCAAGAAGCGATTACTCGAATGATGCTATAGACTGTTTAAATAAGGGTGAAAATATCATCCAAAGGATGAAGTATATAAAAAATATATTTAAAAAAATATGTAAATATACCTCTGAGATCACACAACACGTCTGATTGTATAGTTCCAGGCATTCCTCACCTACAGACAGCTTCTTCGGACTGACTTAGTCCTCATCAGTGCACGTCGGAGGAATGGATGTCGCTCGTTCAATACTCCGTATCGTTAACCAAACCTTAGCACATGTCTTTAAGTAAAATCTCAGAGACATCTAACGCCCAGCCGCGGATTCATGACGTAATCTCGAAAGCGATAACTAAGTTACCAGTCAGCTGAGATCCACGTTAGCGTGTGATCCTATCGGCCTCGAATGACTAATAAATCAAAAAAGAAGATTTCTGCCAATAGCCGCCACGTTCGTTCAAAAGATGTAGTATATAAAAAATATATTTAAAAAATATAGGAATGCCTGGAACTATACTATCAGACGTGTTCTGTGATCTCAGAGGTATATTTATATATATTTTTTTAATATATTTTTTATATACTTCATCTTTTGAACGTACGTGCCGGCTATTGGCAGAAATCTTCTTTTGTTTGATTTATTAGTCATTCGACGCGGATAGGATCACACGCTAACACTGATCTCAGCTGACTGGCAACTCAGTTATCGCTCTTGAGATTACGCCATAAATCCGCGGCTGGGCGTTAGTTGTCTCTGAGATTTTCCTTAAAGACATGTGCTAACGTTTGGTTAACGATACGGAGTATTGAACGAGCGACAGGCATTCCCCCGACGTGCACTGATGAGGACTAAGTCAGTCCAAAACAGCTGTCTGTACGTGAGGAATGCCTGGAACTATACAATCAAACGTGTTGTGTGATCTCAGAGGTATATTTATATACATATTTTTTTTTAATATAGTTTGTGTATACTTCATATTTTGAACGTACGTGCCGGCTATTTGCAGAGATCTTCTTTTTTGAAAATATCATGATGTTCTAAGGTTAAATTTCTGTTTCTTGCTAAAAACAAGTGGTCATAGCTGGATGGAAATAACAATTTTTCTGTTCTCCAGTGTAAAACCGGCTTTGCATGTGCACGAGGCATGACCACTCCATCTGTTCGGTGAACAAAGTATAATCTTATAGAGCTTTTTCCCAACTACAACCTGTGGAAATGATCGACAATTTCCTTTTGTAACACTTGGAGTGCAACAAATTCAAAATATTCGGTACGCACAGGGTAGACTGTGTAGGTGCACCCCTCATCCACTGCTTGAAAAATATTTGCTTTGTGTGAAGCATGAGGGTGATAAGAAAAAATCAATTTCCCTCTCAACTTACGAGCTCTACATGTGGAAAATTGTGTTTCTCGAAGCTCGACTAAATGAAAAGCATGCGTGAAAGAAAGCAGCTTGTCAACACAGCATGAGCACGATTAGAGAAACGCACATGACATTCTTCCAGATATCCATTTGCCCAATTTCCCCAGCTGGCTATTCTATTATTAACGGTGACTGTAATTTTGGTGAGACACTACTGGTATAAATGGGTCCGCTTCCTATTGCATGCTCGACGGTAAAGATGATATACCCTCGAATACATGAAGGTGATACGTGCCCCTTACGCCATGTTATAATTATAAGAGGAAATTACCCAAGCGTCACGGGTTTGTGTTTACCGTGCTGGAATTACCTGAGATATGTTAAATTCCGAACAATCCCTTGAGCGGAGATGTAATTCTCGCTGTATCTACAACTATTCGGTGCATAATTTGTGTGTTTGCTCGCAAACTAGTAGAAGTGGCAATAAAAATATTTCGGTGTAATGTTTTACTTACGCGTACAGCAGTACGCAATATAATAGTGATGAAACGCATGTTGTAGTCAATATTGAATAATATTATATGATATTGAACTTAAAGTTGGTTTTGATACATCTAAGTATGAAATAGCTTGCCATTATATTTATTATTTCATTACATTATTGCTTTTACTTTATAATTTGTATTTGTTCTACCTGATTACGTAATGAAATAGTGCGAATTGTTAAGCTTACTTTAGTATTTCATTTTGCTCGATGATATAACATCTAAGTAAACATATTCTTTCATAGCTATTAGCTTAAGTTTCTTTGTTATTTTTAAACATTCTGCTAATATTGTTTAATTAGTAATTCTCCAAGGTTTAGATGTAAGAATAGATCACCTTCTGATTGATATCTATCAATAAAGATGTTAATTATTTTATTCAACGTGTTTAGAGGTTAATGCATTTTATATGTTCAGTTATGTTTCTTCCTACTTTTTATATCTTTATGATATAAGAAGCAGCTATACTCAGATTTATATATGTCAAACGAAAATACAATAATAATGAACTGGCGCCTCCGCCAATTTTGCATTTTCGTATTTACTTTTTAACCGCCGACCGATTTACCAGTTTAGTTGCAAGGGTTTATAAAGGAACGAAAAATGTATCTTTCGATAAATTATCACTAATTCTTTCTTAGTACGATATTCTTATTTCTATTTCTTAGTTATAAAATGAACTTTTACTGAGAAATTTCCAGAGATTAATTCGCTTGTTACACGAAGGCTAGCTTAGCTGTATGCTTTCTTCTTACGAAGATTTGAAATAAAAAGTTAGGTTTTCGTTTCAAGTTGTTGGATTTCAAATTAGAACATATATACCGTTATATAAGGAAATTAACAAAGGGTCGACCTACGTTTTCATTAATTTTTTGTTTTTACAATGCATGCAAGAACCAGTAGTAGGATTCGTTCCTCTTTATCGATTTAGTGCTATAATTAGTCGATTTTGACTTCGAGTTTATGGTTTACGTTTTAGTAAATAGTAAAGGCATTACTTATCTCTTCATAGATTTATTTATCTGAATGTTTTACAATTACAAAAACACAGACTTCTTGTTACTATAATAATAGTTTTAGGCAAAGTAGCAGTCCAACAGGACATCCAGATATTCTCCTCTGTAACCTAGTTTCCATAGCTTGCTTGTGCTGATTTAGCTTTAAAAAATGGTGAGAAAAGAACATTATTTTAATAGCTACAGCATATTCTCATCCTGCAAAGGAAACTTGAGCTAAAGAAAAACTTCTTTCCTCGAAAATAGGAATTTAACAATAACAATATATATATATTCCTGTAGTCCGAAAACTGCTGTACAGCTATTAGTATGTTTTATTGAATACCATTTCTTCATTTTAAACTTACTTTCACACCCTATTTAAGTTTTGTCTTATGTTCATCAAAATATTCAAAGACAATACACCAATGCTTTCTAAACTTCATGGGAGCTCTTTTGCTTTTATTTAGTTGCGCATCAACCTTAATTATTTATCAATATTTACCTTATAAATATATCTTTGGTTATTTCTTTTCATTTTCATAATATTCATTGTTTACTTTATATTTTTGTCGGAAACAGTTTCATAGATAGTATATAATATTTAAATTTAGCTTCTGTATTATCGTCTAAAATATCCATTTACACTTTGTAGCTTGTATACTCTTTTTCCGTATTGAAATTGAATCTACATGAACCCTTTATAACTGTAAAGGGGCGAATCCACTATGAAACTTTTTTATGAGTTTTTCGTGTGACAACAAAAAGAATTACGATTGAGACACGAATAAATACATCTAATGTAATTATTCGAGAAAAGAATAATACTCATTTCTTGATTATTCGATATTATATATTTTTTTAAATATGCATATATACGTAATCAACTGTTATGTAGTTCTGAATTTAGTGGACAGATTCCGGTGCAATCTACATTTAACACAGTCAACACTGCAGAAAGCTAACATATATCTCCAAACAATAACAATAACTAGATGTGGAAACATCAAAATACGGTCGCGCAGTTTCACAACCTAAAAGTTCATTCGTGACACAAATTCTGCTCTACAGTAGAAATGGAACTGACTTAAATAAATCATGAGTTAAAAACTTATGAGTTTTTTGTTTCATCGTGGATTCGAACCTTAACTGTTCTTTATTATAATAGATATCCGTATCTCAGCTACAGTATATCTGCATAGGTATTCTACTTATGTCCTGTAAATGGTAACTTGACAATTTAGGACCATAAAGTTTATAATTGCATTACTTTAGCTTAAAAATAGGTTTTTAAAAAACTTGATTCGACTTCCGCCAACCATATACCAGAAGGAAACCATACCTCTAATTTTGATTTAAAAATTTTCCATGAAACTTGTTAGAATGTTTTGAAAATAACAAATTTAAAAATTCAAAATAATTACTTAGTAATACATTAGAGTACAGTAGTTCACCTAAATTTACCGATAAAACGCCATTAGAGTCTTATGGTACCAAGCAAAAGGAGTTGTAAGCATTAAACTCGGATTTGAGATTCTACGAACCGTTAGGATGCTTGTATGGGTCAGGACATGATGCCATCTAGGAACACCGTGCAAGACCGGACGCAATAGCGTCGGTAATGCAGTAACCCAGTCTAGCTTGAACAGTACGTGGATTGTTCCTCTCTAATCGTCATCTTCCTCACTTGTGTCTTCCGAATTTATATCACTTTCAACCTCTTTTTCCTTAACCTCATTAGCGACCCCCATTTTAGGATCGTCTTCTGTAATTTGACTTATATCACCTTCGTGATAAACAGCTTCCACCAATTCTAATGATTTTGGTAGCTCTCTCTTCTTACATAAGTTTTCTATTTTGTTCTGTTTCATTGTCGATTATCTCCCCTCATTTCTTTTGTCAAATTTTCTATGTTGGCGTCCATTCTTTGCGTAGCTTCTTCAATTAAAAGCTTCATGCCACTTAATAAATATCGCATATCTAGGTGCCACTGGGTGATGGTGATTCCATCTTTTCTCCTGAGCTACTGGTCTCAGCCTCTACTTGCATTGGCTAATCGTTGCTTTCCGCGGTCCTTAGGGCTGGTGCCGCTAATTCTTTATGGTGTAACATTTATTTTACCGCTTCGTAACAGCATAGACTACTACAATAAGCTGACTAAGCTAATAATTCCCACAAATACAGCTTAATCTCTGTATTACCATCTTTGGTTTAAACATTTAACTCAATGCTTAGTATTCTCAAAACAACCCCTTAAGATAATCCAATTTTCTAGCTTCTACACAACCCCTCAATGGGTTGGCGCTACTTAAATATAAATTCTTTATTACGAAACCAGGCTGTAGATTGACACTGAATAAATATCATCGAACTCACCCAATCGTCCTATTGAGAGAAAAATATTCAACATTGCATATTACATATAAGAGAACAGTATAATAATTTAGTTCATTTACTTGCTCTACTATTTTTAATTTTGTGACATTATAAAATAATTCTTACTTTACTCTGGCCTCTACGTTGGGCGCCTATTGTACATAATTTACTTTACTCCAGGACTGTACAGCTTGAGAAGCTGAGGAGCTAAGTGTAATAGTACCGTTACAATAAATTTAAACATGTCATTTAATCAAAATAGAAACCCAATTTTATTTCTTTTAACTTCGAAAATGGATTATGACATGAGTACTATACACTTAGCTCCTCAGCTTCTCAAGTCGTGCAGTCCTGAAGTAAAGTAAATTATGTACCATATGAGAATGTGTTAACAACATGTTTATTATTTAACAAGGGCACAAAAAACAACAACAAAAAGAAAACAACAATAAATAAAATAAAAATTTGGGGCCTCGTTTTACTATTAATATGAATATGAATAAAAAATGCGTATTGAAATAATGGGCGTAAATGCAATGTAGGGTTTGTGGACTTAGCTCTTCGGGTTCCAAACTGCTGAATCGCCTCTACTACCAAATTAGACAGGGAGTTGTAGTTTGATACAACCAACCCGCCTTGATGGCTTCCTGGTCTTCGATATTTTTATTTCTTCGACTCACGAACAATTTTTCTGAATTAATGACTTCTTGACGCGTTACTGGGTTGAGGACGACTTTTAATTAAGTAACACTACCAGTCGGATCAAATAATGTCGCCTGACTGACTTTTATTTAATTTATTTAACGTACTGTCAAAATTGACATCTCGCCTACTGAAATTCGACACAGCCTGACAGCTCGTGTCTTCTTCATGTAACCTTTCCCGCTTCTCCCTCTTCTACCGCTTTTCCTCCACTTTATCACCAGTCCACACAACTCCTTTTTACAAATTATACTAATAATGTAACAATATCAACTTGAACTTTTCCAAAACTGCATGCACTGATATTAAAATTTCTTTCGTATTTAAATTTGTTAAATAAAAATCTTTTAATTGTACCGTTCCATTACAAAGTAGATATATAAAAAGATTTGGTAGGCGTTCCTGTCATTAAAGCAAGTGCAGACATGTTAATCAAAATTATGGCTACACTACCCAACAAGCATACTGCAGGGGATGATCAATTGCCTAGCTTCTTGGTTCGTGACTGCAGGTTCGTTTTTGCCTCTCCACTACAGACAATCATTAACCTTTCCATTCGGTCCTGCATTTTCCCGAATCAATGGAAGACAACGAAAGTTGTTCCTGTACATAAAAAAGACGATCGCACGTGTTTATCCAACTATAGACCTATATCTGTTATATCCAACTTTGCCAAGATTTACGGGAAAGTCTTATACTCTAGCATATTCAGCAGCACCAGTTCCTTCATTTCATCTCAGCAGCATGGTTTCGTATCTGGACGCTCAACTGTTACCAATTTGGCAACGATAACGTAGCATGTGTGGAGGTGCTTGACAGGAGAGAAAGGGTTGACGTAATTTATACGGACTTGTCAAAGGCGTACGATTCACTTGATCACGAAATTCTTCTTGCCAGGTTAACCTCTTTTGGCTTCGTTCCTTCTTCCCGAAAACTATTCCGTTCTTACCTAAGTCATAGACGGTGTTATGTAGCCTACAACGGATATGTATCTGACCACTTTCTTCTGTCTTCCGGCGTTCCTCAGGGATCAAACTTTGGACCACTACTATTCGTTTTATTTATAAACGACTTACTATTGACGGTTGATTGTCCTATCCTTGCGTACGCTGATGATATCAAGATCTATTCGGAGATTACCTGTCCCACCGATGAACAGGTACTACAAAGAAATATGCTCCATACATGGTGTGACAAAAATCAGCTACAGCTGCATATCAAGAAATGCTGTGTAGTTACATACTCACGTTCTCTACGACTCTCTTCCACATCATATTACATGAATGGCAATAAGCTAATATCAGCATCTGAGTTTAAAGATCTTTGAGTATTATTCGATTCCAGTCTTAGTTTTAAGTCGTATATGTGATCTTCTGATGCCTATAAATCTCTTGAATTCATAGTGCGAATATCTACATATTTCACGAATACTGCCGTACTCAAAACTCTCTACTTTGCTTATGTTTTGAGCAAATTAGAATATGCTTGTCTTATTTGGTATCCCTTATATGCATCGGATTTCCTACGTCTTGATCGCATTCACCGCAGATTTTTGAAATTACTCTGTTATAAACTGGATGGTACTTACCCAGAGATGGGCATCCGACAATCCGAACTTGAGTCGAGACACTCTATGCTGCCTTTGAGCGCCAGGAGAGATGGTATCTGCAGGAAATTTTTGAAGAATCTGCTGGGAAACTATATCGATTGTCCCTTTCTGCTTGAGCGTATGTCGTTCATTGTGCCAAGGTTGAGTGCGAGATATGAGTCCACATTTATGGTTCCGTTCGCGAGGACTAACATTATGAGACGAGTGACTGTGTACACTCTCTCCAAACTGGGTAATCAGGAGCCGGGTGATTTATTTATTTTATATTTAAAATTGCTGATTGATTGTTAAGAATTATATTGTTCTTTTTAAATTGGGAGTATTTGTTTGACTTTGTCAATTTGTTACCTTCACTTTTGTTTATATTGCAACATATGGTAATTTAGGTTAAGTTTATGCCTTCAGCGTGTACTTGTGCTTTTTAGTTTGTCATTTTCCTTGTCCTGTTATTGGCCTGTTGGGCAATAAATAAATAAATAAACGTTGCAATGGCTTTATTGCGTCTATCAGTTCTGTCGTGTTAGTTGGGTTGTACGTCATATATCGCGCTACCCATGGAACTACTGACTTTATTAAACATCGGATGACTGTAGAACAATCGCTCTTACTGTATATGCATACTTCGATATTTTGTTATATGGTTGGAATCTATTATGTCATTATGGCGACATAAACATGGATTTTTGGATGGAGTCCCTTTTATAGTATTGTATGTGTATCCTGGTATAATACAGTTATCGCTAGTGAAGTAAGTCGATTGTCTATTGGTATTCGTTGTTTTCGAAAAATATCTGTTTATTACATTCTAAATAGATTGCGTTCTATTATTAACGTGTTCTATATAGCATGATCTCGCCTTTTGTTTTTCTTTGGTAATAGTATCCCCATATTTTTTTCCAATCCCTTCTATATATCAGCTGTTATCTTGGATTATTACCGCTAAGTGTAAGGTCACGGTATTTTTCATTTGTTTAAGTTCATCCATTTATTTTTTTCCATTATTGAACGAATTTCCGCTTTAAGAAAAATACTAAAAGTTACCCATAGTCGTAAATTAAAATAATAACTTTGGGTAAACTTCCTTGCGAAATTAATAATTCGTGCGCACGCTCAAATTTAAATCTTTAAGTTGAAATATTTCGCTCTTCATATTTATATTTTCGCAAGGCGGTTATAAATGCATATCGTTGGTGAATATTTCATAAAATGATGTGATTGGTTTCACGTTCAATAAATTATTCACGGGAAACACGTAACTACGAGCTTACTACCTACTGTGAATAACGAGCATAACAATAAGCAACTTACTTAAACATGAATCGTTTTACATGCAGGAAAGGGATAAAACGGGACAATTGTTGTAGCAACGATGGTCCGGACGGATTTCTCTTTCAAACTGAACATTCCGGTCGTTGCTCCGTACATTTGATTGTTCGCGGCCCGTCGGTCTCCCAAAGCATCACACCGAAATGCTAATTTATAATTTAGACTCACCATGTTCTTTGTAAATGTCCTACGTTAAGTAAATGATTTAGAGAGGGAGCTGGTTCGGAAAAGAGATCATCCAGATGTTTTCCCGTTCCTTATAACGTTAAACCCGCTTAGACGTGAATCGCATACATGCATTTAAATAGTAATGGCCCCGGCCGCGTTGCATTGTACCATAACGAGTAAATAATTCCTAATTTCATGGCATATTACTGGGAATAATAGATCATTTTATTTAATATCTAGGTTTAGGCAGAGGATTTTTGCACCGCCATAAACATTTATTATAAGTATTAGATGCTATTAGCAATTGTGTATAACATGTACGTATTTAAAATAATTGACAAAATTAAACAGCTAAAACAATAATGTTATTCACGGCTAAATATGAATTAATTACAAGATTGTGAAGCCTATTTAATTATTCAATGTATCAATGACTTGATCTTCAATTACAGTGCTCTTTTTTAAAATAAAAAAACTATAAAAAGTTTATAAAATAACTATACTACTGTACTAAATATCGTATATGAATCTTTATAATAACTTTGTTATTTAGTCTTTTACAAAAAAAAGCCCGCCCCGCTGTATATCTTCGACAAAAGGTGGCGTAATTCGGGTTACATTTATTTTGTAAATAGTATCTCAAGTTTCAGTTAGTAACCATAATATTACAAATAACATTAACATTCTACACAGCATGTGTGCAATGCCATATAATGAATTTGAAGTACGTGATTTATTTAAGAAAGTAAACCCCCCTGTGGATGTGACCCTGTAATTTGCTTAAAATAGTTGCAGATTGTTTAATAGCTCCAATTACTTTTTTTGATTAATCTATCATCTGAAACTGGTAGTGATGGGTAAAACTGCTCTTTTTGCGTAGCAGCTACAAACTGCTACTGCTACGTTTTTGTAGCAGCTAAAAAAAGCTGCTCCGTGTAGCAGTTTTCATTACATAGCGATATATTGATAAACTTGTTAGGTTTCCACAACTATGCATTATAATATGCTG
>JARFOC010000393.1:86220-115937 GCA_031763485.1 Osmoderma eremita | reverse complement strand
TTCCGTAGCTGCTACAAACTGCTATCGGTGGATAGCAGCTACAAAATAGCAGCTTCGCTCGTAGCAACCCATCACTAAAAACTATAGAGGAATCACACTACTAACTGTCACTTACAAAATATTATCATTCAAAGAAAACTATCAAGAAGTACCAAGGAAGTGTTAAGGCAATAACAAGTGGCTTCACTCAGGGCGGATCAACAATTGATGCCATACACACGATAAAACAAATCATAAAAAAAGCGAATGAGCATAGTTTGGGCATACTTTCAGCAAGCTTTCGATTCAATCAAGAGAAGTGAACTCATGACAGCATTGAAAGAGCAACTGGTAAACTGAAAACTAAGAAGGCTAATCTAAGTGATGATGAGTGAAACTAGGGCAAGCGTATTAACAACGAAAGGTGAAACAGCAGAATTTATGATTAACAACGTTATTCAATCTATTATTAGAATACACAATGAGAAAACTGCATAAGGGTAATTTAAGATCAAGCGGCAGTCAAATAATAGCTTACGCAGACGATATTGTAATTATTACCAAAAGAAGAAGAATAATGGAGAACGTTCTCAATGAAATAGTAACTGAGGGTATAAAAATGCGACTGAGAATAAATGAAAACAAAGCTAATGAAATTCGGAAGACCATGTCTAAGCGGGAAAAAAGATTGGCTCCATTGGATTTGAACATATTAAAAAATATAAATACCTTGGGGTTATGATTAGCAGCGCCGGAGATAGAGACAGTGAGGTTGCGGAAAAAGTATTGGCAGCGAATAGGGCCTACTATGCTAATATAAAGTTGCTCAAAAGCAAAATGCAAACAAAACAAACAAGGTAAAATATCAAGACCAATTATGATGTACGCAGCGGAGACCATGACATTCATTTAGAGTTAAGAAGAAAAACTAAAAATAACAGAAATAAAGATAATGGGAACAATACTGGGACCTGTAAAAACCAACGACAAGAATTATATGGTTAGGATGAATCACGAAATTGTGGAACAACTGAAAGGGGAGGATATAATAAAAAGAATACAAAGGCAACCAATTAAATGGTTAGGACTTATATGGAGAGGCGGAGTGAACACTGTACTTTATAACATCCTGCAGTGGAACTTAGGAGGCAGGAGAAAACGTTGTAGGCCTAGGTCAAGATGGTTGAAAGAGGTAGAAAAGGACCTCAGTAGGGCAGGAGTGGTACATAGGAAGGAAAAAGCTAGGAACAGGAAGACGTGGAGGGAGATAGAAGAAAAGCTTTGAATAGGAAATAGGGACTGATCCACCACAAGAAAGCTTCGGTGGCGTGACCCCACATGGGGTGTTAAGCCAATATATATATTTATTTATAGTTCAGTTTTTCTCTATGTAGCGTCCCTCACGCTCTACGAACTTTTTCCAACGATTTGAAAGCTTGAACATTCTTTGTTCAAAAAATGTTTGAGGACGTGTCGCAAACGAATTGCGCACACACTCCTCGACGTCTTCATTGTTTTCAAATCGTTTCCCTCCGAGCGATTCTTTCGAGGGAAAAAAACAAAAAAATAGTCACAGGTGGACAAATCTGGACTGTAGGGAGGCTGGTAGAGGAGTTTCCGGTGAATCTCCTTCAATTTGTCCCTCGTCAAGATCGCAGTGTGAAGCCTAGGAGAAGGAAGACATATCTAATGGCCATATCCTGTGTCTTGTTTCGGTAGGCGGCGTTTGTTGCCTCTAACAACTGGCGGTAGCCGTATTCACCGTACGTCGATCGTGAAGAAAGTCAACGAGCGAAACTCCTCCAAAGTCAAAGAAATCGTCGCAAGAACATTTTCGGCTGAGAGACGGGTTTTGGCTTTCACTTGGCAGGCTTCACCATTCCTTCACCACCCCTGACTCGCCCTTTTGGATTTCGGAGTGTGATGATTGACCTATGTCTTACCACATACAACGAAGCGCCTCAAGAACTTCTCCCCTTCTTCACGGAATCGATTCAGAAGTCTCCAACAGAGCCCTACCCTGATCTGTTTTTGCTTTTCGGTTAACCTCGGAACCCAGGAAGAAGAATTTTTTCTAAAGCCAAGATGTTCAATGAGCATGTTATGAACACTCCCAATGCTGATACTCACTTCCGACGCGATTTCGTCAATATTAAACCGGCGATTACGTTCAATAAGTTATCGAACGGTATCGATGTTATATTATATTTTATCTATTGACTTTACACTATGTATGTAATGAAGAAGTACATGACAATGTATGTAATCGGTATTGCAGATAATAAACTATATCTATCTATCTATCTAACCCTATATTTTCTTCACTAAACTTATTACTTATAGGCATGAAGTGATGTTGTCTGGTAAGGATCATAAAGGCAAATGTACAGATGGACAAACCCATTACTGTTGAACACCCTGATTAGGACACTTTTACGAATCGATTCTAGCTCGACTCTATAAAGACGTTCAAGTTTCTTTGCAGCAAGCTTACGCAAAAGCAAAAGGTCGTTATGTCTTGCGCAGAGGAACTATGAAATATTTACCAAATCAACTGGTATAACAGCAGAACTTTGTACTTTCTGACAAGCCAAAGTTATTTTCGGCTAGATGAGACCAATAATTACCCTTAAGTGTGGCCTTGAGCATTTTAGTTATCCCTCAGCGGACATGCTATACCTAATAGCCTTGATCAAAGGGAGATCGTTTTATGAATGAAAAATTTGGTAGGCATGTTACTCAGGTATACGATTTGATGAGTACTTGACGAAGATAAATAGTATAAATAGCATTTTAAACTTATATTATATCAGTGTTTTACTTAACTAGTATTTTACGTTATTAATGAAGTTGTGGATGAAGTATATTGATAATAATTTTTTTGTAACGTGAACGTAAACGTAAACGTTTATTAAGATTAGTAAAATCAAGGAAACTAACTGAATAACTATGTTAAATTATTCTGTTTGAAATTTAGGGAAGAAAGAAAAAGGAGGCATTTATACTTTAGATTTCTATTAAAACTGACAAATAGGTAGTATTACTAAACTCATTCAATATGAATTCTTTTCTAGCAAATATCATAATAGGATAACGAACGATAAGTTTGAATATATTTGTCAGCCTTAATGATAAGGAAGTCAAGAAAATTGAACACACTACAAGTGCTATTTCAATTGATGTGTTTCCGTTTATACGAAAGAAATCGTAAATTAGTGTTGAATCCTAGCTTATCCATGTGCTTTATTATCAATAACTATATGATTATATTTATTTTTTATTACTATACCAACTCAAATGTTATAAGGGGCTATAAAAACTCCCTTTGTTACGCCACTGCGACGCAACCATTCTGCATATTAAGTGGGTGAACAAGGCGAAACGCGTTCTAATGTATTCTGTATTTTGTACGTATTCTGCCCTACCGGCTTACCCTATGTACTCACAATAATGGGGCACCAAAAGCGGGTCCCAGTGCACCCTATTAGGGGAAAGTAACGGCAATAAATTAATTCTAGTCGATGACGATTTGAGAACGATACCAAAAAGGATAAATTAAATTTGCTAGCTCTGATTAAAGCTATTTAATTTAGTGGAATAAGTTTGATTGCGTTATTATTAATTCTTTTCTTTATATAATATTGAAATTTATTATATGCATTCCAAAATGTATTCATTTGGTGACTATAATACACATTACACATTCCAGTTTTAGATGTACTGAACCCACGTTGCTTCATATCCCCCACGGCACGTGTTTTCGACTCACAGCTGCTGTTTGACCGAAATGTCAACAAGCGGTAAGATTACTACGTCGGCAAGGGCAAATAAGAAAATTATCAACATTCAAAATGGAATTTAGGATTCATAATACATATATATATATGTAGTATATAGTACATATGTATAACGTTAGATCAAATTCCAGATGAATGTGCGTTCGGCTCAGAGCTTGAACTATTTAACTGCTTCCAATAAGCAGAACAATTGGTTACTTTAATTCATAAAATGGATACATTTACTATACATTGTACATGTATCAATTTTATGTACAATGTATATGATAAATGACGTTGATGTGAATGATTTTTAAAGTGTTAAAAAACGAAGTATTTGTAAATACCTAATATTATTTCTATTAATACACTTTCAAAATAATAAAATAAACTGACTTAATATCTCTCTGATCACAGTAAGACTTTTGTTGTTGGTTTTTTTTTTAATTGTCTAGGGTACCGGAAAAAGCATAAACACTAAATATATTGAATAGATATTATAGCATAAGGATAAAATTAAATATTAAGTAAGGTCATAACTGTGTTTATATGTATTTTTAATAAAAGAAAAACATATTTATCAAACCCAGATCACTAATATCCCACACTTCAAATAAGAGAAAATGTAAGTCAGTTTCACAGTAATTCAGTAATTTGTAACAAGAGTGAAAATGATGTCAGCAATACAGTTAAACTCTTGTCGGTTGTTGTCACAAGAAATGAATAATCACAATTATAATATTTATCTCTACACCCTATAAAAGAGTACAAAAGGGTTGATAATATATAAATATATGTACATACCTATATTGTAATACACATACATATGTATGATTATAATATTCATTTAAACTAATACTGGAAATAGCTAGCAGTTCGGTATGGGGCATATAGAACGAAGATGGATTTCGAACTAATTAAGAACATTATCGCAAAGAAGCAAGTGCAAAGTATATTGGCTACCACTGTAGTCTATAACTTGACTGCTAAAACTTACCAAGGATATTATCTCAGCTGAAGAGATCGACATAAACAAGAATCTGCGTGAACCACGAGACAAGCAACATCGGTGATGCCTTGCGAATCTTACTGTGATTAATGTATATTTGCCACATGTACACAAGCGATTTAATTGTGCCATACGAAATATATATAACAATAACACCGGTCAACAAAATTTCAGATTTATTTTGTCCCACGAGGAACTTGGTAGTACTTTTTACACTTATTTCATATCTGTCTTCATCACCTAGTTTACACTGCTCATAGCACTTTTTAAGGAGAGGTGTGAAAGACCGTTTTTGATATTTAAATGGCAATTCGCTGCAAATGTATTAGTAAAAAGAGTTCGAGTGGTTTGCACATTTCCTTGCCATTTTTACTGCCATTTTTACAGGTGATCAAATATTCGTGGTTTCACTACAATAGCTTGAAGGCACCACAACGCAACACTCTTTAAAACGTTAACAAAGTCACCGAGCTCTAGCCGACAACTGATATAACAAGAGATGCTATCTAGGAATGAGAAATGCAGGTCTTAACACGTCAAGACATGTTCAAATATTATCCATTGGATTCTGCTTGGTCAGTTCCGAGCTCTAGCCGGCAACTGAAATAACGTCAAGACATCTTACTTATCTTATGCATGCATATTTTAGGTGGATATCCTGGAACATAAAAACTAAATTCTGAACACGTAATAGATTTCAGCATAAAAAAGTATATGAGAATCGGGCACTTTTGTGCTTGTTAACTTGTTAACCAGTGTAATCCTTATTTCAAAAATATCTAGAGATTCAATATCACAAGAGAAAGATCGGTATATGTGCTAATGCTATTTCATTAGTCTTTCGAGAATAAAGACAATACTAGTAGTTTCGCCGTGTGATTAATTTTTTTTTCTGCTCTAATATTTACTCTTTATTGTCTAATATATTGTTTTCACTGCAGTAAAATCCTTAGGTTATTGAACTATATTAAAAAGTAATTCTTATGGAGTCCACTGTTGTAACAACAGTTCCTTGAAGTAAGTATATCTGTACAGTATTGAAAAACACCTTCCATTTGATAAGAATTTTGAATTAAAACATATCAAACTAATTCGCGGAATGTTTTTGATACTATAATTAACTTATACAAAATTTCTTAAACTAATTTACTTGGAAATAATCTTTTTGGACGATTTGAAACGTTTACCTTTTCGATTTTCTGAATCAAAAAAGTATACTCGCAAAGTTACCGTTTGGCTGACAGAAAACCACAAATGGATTTTTGTTATTTTGAAAACTGAGTTGATTTTATTCAGAAAATTGACTGCCGCCATAACTAATATAACGGATTAACTGACAAATAGCTTTTTTGCTATGTGTTATATTGTTAAGAACATTAGCTCCATATTTGCTTGTTTAATCATTACTACAAGCTGTTTTGAATGTGTCTTTTAGCTGAATTGTAACACAAATTGTTGCTAAATTAGCTATTTAATTTTTTCTCGGACTTCTTAATTATTTTTTATACCATAAATCCACATGGTTTCAGTGTATACTATTACGTAAGTCCCCGAATAAGTTTATCTTTTGTAACTTTGGTAATTTGGAAATTTTGCACATATAATCCTTAAGTGGAGTTAATGCACAAGAGAGAAAACAATTATTTTGTTATAAAAGAACGTTTTCCTGCTTTAAGAGACGGGTACCTACCATTTAAGTGTTATTTTTAGCATAACGACATAAGTAGGTACTGAAATAAAAGCTTACTTAAAGAGGCTTACTTTATGTCGTTTCATGGTGAAAAATTTTACAAACATAGTTATTATTGCTTGCTAGTTTTATATACGTATCCGTACGAATGATTTAGCGTACACAATAGGCGGTATTCGCCAATATAAACGCATATGGGAGAACCCCACCTCAAAAATTTACCAACACGACCATGTGCCTGGTCGTGTTGTACCCCATGTGACGTTCAACATATGCAGCTGCCTTCTTTCTACCGTTACGAAAACGCCGGCATCAGTTGTTCAAACGCAATACAATGGAACAGAGTGCCTAGCGCGTACGTGCCGCCAAGATGGACTAATAAAGATAGTCTGCAGCTAAAAAAGTTACTTGGTACCCGGTGAAATTATTCAGTGACGTAGTGACTGTGATTGTGAGCGATGGCTAATAATAATCAGCAAAACTTTTATACCAATCCGGCCTTCTGCCAGCAAAGCGAGTACTACACTTCGCAACAACAAAAATGCAGAAGTCCACCTAGGGCGATCGTGCGGCAACCACCAGTTGGTGCCCTGGCTAAAATTAGAATACACGACGACGACGAAAACGTGGACGACTGCTACGAAGAACAAGAATTCTACGAAGAAATGATCGTTGACGACACCGGTTTGGTCAAAGAGAAAAAAGTTGTGATAGTGTCTTCACCACAGGAAAACAATTACCCCACAAATCACAGGTACGAATACATTGACGATGGAGTTAAGAAAGTCAACAGATACGAGCATATTCAACCAGTTCCTGAAAAGTCTAGAAACGAGTATATTCCGTTGAAAAGGCACGAGAGTACAAAGGGTGGCAGATATACTACGATACCTGCTAATAAAGACAGCGAACCTAACAATAGCGGAAGGTACGCCTTGGTTCCGGTCGAAGACCTACCCAATCATCGTTACGCTGTTATAACGGAAGACGATATAAAATCAGCCGATCGTTACGAATACATAGAAGCGCTTCCACAGGAGAAACCACCCCCTTACAACGAACATCCAGATAAGCGGCGTCAGATTACACAAAATGTGGAAGGAAGGAAAATGGTATCTCCTCGCAAAGGTAATCCCATCGCTACCCAAAAATTACATGAGTTGCTATCTACGCCCAGAAAATCTCAAATAGTACAAAATCACCCCGCCACTCAAAGAGTTTTAAGTCCCCAATCCCCGAGGAAAAACGTCTCTCCCCAACAGCAACGAGAGCTCTTCGTTACGCCCAATAAGACGCCTCCCAAAATCGTCAGATCGAATTCGAGGGCGCAGCAAAAGTTAAACTACACTATCGGCACGCGACAACCGATACAAGACAAGAGGCATACGGCCATCGTGACTCCCATCTGCTCCAGCCCGGTGCAGTCGGTATATAGCGAGACCACCTTTTCCCAGAAGACGGAGTCGTGGATGAATTTGAGCATGTCCAAACCACCTGTTCAAGCGACTCTGGCCGTAGCAGCTGTCATGATGTTGCTGTGTGGCGGAGTGAGCTTCGGACTTTGTCTATATATGATTTCGTTGATGGGTAGATTGTACTATTTGGATTTTGGAACGGTAGCTGGATTTACTTGTCTGATTTTGGGATTGATGGGGTTCAGAACAAGGAATTGCTATTGGTTGCCGAATAGGAATTACATATCAGGTAACATTTGATTATATTGCTCGATTCATTAACACTTTTATTAAGCATGTGTATATAAATCCACGAATCATAAGTCAATCACCTAGCAGACATAAATACTACGCATATGTTTTCTTTTGTTGGTACTGGTACATTAAGTATAATTAAGCTTAGAAGTGCAGTTTCATTTTTACTTGTGATTAGTTTGGCAAATCATTTGGTTTTGGTACAATATGTAGGTACAATATCTTTTTTGAAAAAAACATCTAAGGAACATCTTATATGATGGCAGTTTAACCTTTATGTTAATATGATTATAGAAAGAATAGAATGAAGAATAAAAATTGGTTCATTTACACATACATACAGGGTGACGCATTAGTAGCTCTATATGTCCGTTATCGTATAAGATATCCAAAAAAAATATTTATGAACATTGTGCGTAGTCTTAAACTAACATTTTAAAATTATTTTCATATATAGGTTGTTTCATACCACCAGAGTGAACCAAACATACATTTTCTTAAATAGAACAGAGTATATTGTTTCGGATTTAGCTTAAGCTCATGCCTCACACTTCCAATATACAATTTCATTGCATTATACAGCATGCTTCAGAAGTTATGGTCAATTTTATATGCAAATCACTGTGAGTTCGAAGCCTTATAGACTACAAATGACAGTCTGAAATTTTTCTTTTACAAGCATAGATTTTTATATTGGCCCACTTTTATAGCAGTGACATTTTTTCAAAATTGTCAAAACTGAATACAGGGCAAGTCAAAACGAAAACACATTGATTTCTCAATTATTTTAAAAGGATCAGCCTGTATTTTATATCATAAAAAGAAAGAATACTTTAGTTACTTTGTGTACACACAAAGTGTTCATGAGGAAACGAAATACCATTAATATTAAGAATCAAGACGTTTTCTACAAAATCGCTAAGACACGTAAACTTTTGATCGAAGGGGAGCAGATTTTAGCGAACACGTGATCTTTATATCTTGAACCCTCTAGCCGTAGGGGTGTCAACCCCTACAGCTGGTAGGTAGGTTGCACTGGGGTTGAGTGATACTTGATTTAAAAACTTATGTAATTTGCAATACAATGACATATAACTTTTTCAAAATCAACCTTCCGTTTCTGAGAAATTAGTTATTTAAGATATCTAAGGTATACAATAGAAACTTCAAAGAAAAAACGGGTTACGGTGACTACTTAAGAATCGATCAATACTTAAGAATCAAATTGATTTTTTCTATAAAATCGCTGAAACACGGAAATTTTGAATCGAATGGGGACTACTTTTGGAGGCCAAATGATCTTCAACCTCCTAACCACAGCGGTTCCAACCCTAAATTTTTTAAATCGCACTAGGCGTTGAACACTACCTCATCTAAAAACTTATGTAATTTGCAATCTCAGGGTGTATTATATTGTGGAATCGATCTTACCGTTTCCCAGAAATTACCTTTTAAAGATAATTACAGCTAGTTTTAAGAAAGCTATTGCTAATTTCACGAAAGCCATGAAATCGACTCCAAATCATACATCATTGAATTGCAAATTTTATAACTTCTAATATAATTTTAGGGTTGAAACTCTTGGGGCTATGGGTTGAAGTATAAAGATCATTTGTTCCCCAAAAATTGCCTCCCTTCAACTAAGAATTATCGTGTTTCAGCGATTTTATAAAAGAAATCTTGATTCTTAAATATTCACTGTATTTCTTTTTTCCTTCCACGTCTCTCTTTTGTATCTCAGATATTTCAAAAAGCCATCTCGAAAACAAGAAGGTCCGACACTTCCACGGCTAGAGGGTTAAAACGATATTAGATAATTTATACAAGTTATCCCCTTGAATTAAATGTAAATAATTTCATGATCGTATACTTACTCCTTATTCTCTTTTAGTTTACCAACCACCTGAAGAAAATATGCCAAATACTATCTTCTTTTCTGCCTGTACTTATCATTTTAATACGTCGGTCGTATTAAGATGATCCTTCACTCATTCAGATCGAAAGCTTAACTGCGAGAAACACGGCGGGAGTTGTATACGGCCCAACGCGATTTACAAGTTTCGACATTTTCAACACGTTCACGGAAGTATTGTTAACTTGTGGAAACAAATATCTTGTCAGTTTCCAGATTGTTGCGCAATACTTTCTCAGAACTTTTCCATGAAAAATAAAATAAGATACTTATATAGTTCTTTCTTTTATTCGGCAAAGGCAAATTTCTGTTCTATTCACTTGAGTATACTTTGAATGTAGCTTGTTGGCAAATTTATGAACGCAGCCATTAATGAGGTTATGTATGATATGATTTACAACGTCCTTTTGAAAGATATTTGACAACTGAAACAGCTGTTAAGCAAATACGGCTGCGGCGTTTTTGTATTATTGTTTGTTGTGATGCGAGCTCAAATATATCAAATGTAATTGGGCCACGTCACACGATTGAAGTTAATTCACTCCTCCGAAATAAAAAAAACGAACTATAGAAAGTATCAATGTCTAAAATAAATCAAAAACTCATGATTTTCTTTACAAACATCGATTTTTGATGTTTTCAAAGAAATCATGATTTTTTGATAAAAATTGGGCATGATTTAAAGAAGAATTGTAGTTTGAAATTCATTTGATACTTTTTTCTTCGAACGCGTAAAAACTGACAGTGCATCGTCATCTGTGTACAACAATTGTTGCAAATATTTCATTATTTTCAACCGATACCAAAAAGTCAAGGCACCTTTCTAATGTCCTCTTGTTCCTGCGAAAGGTTTTTGGAACCATTTTCGAGCAGATCTTTCTCATTCCCAATTCATTGGTCAAAACTTGATGAGACACAAATTCAACTGTTCCCCGATCATTTTGAGCGTTAACCGACGATCTGAACGCACAGGATCGCAAATTTTGTCGACATTGCTCTCTTCCTTCTAAAAATGCCTTAAACCACCTTTTGACAAAACACTGAAGTTTTGCAAAAGTTTCCACTTTACCCAAGTCTGAAGCAAAACCTGTTAGCACACCGTTGCTCGAAATTTCATGCATTTCATGTGGATTTCAAATTCCGCATGGTCAGAATTTGAAATCCACATGAAATCACCAACCGTTTATTACTGCAATCCCACTACTCTGCGAACACAGAATTGTAAGTGCGAACGCATAGCAGTTAGTGCGCATGCGTCGTTCAATTTCGGATAGTTCCTGACTACATTGCGAACAAAGCTATTCAGCAAAGTTTTACTTTAACTATAAACACACTGTTCGGATTACTCCTCCCGCACAAAGTATTGACACGTGTTTGAGAAGTAATCCGAACAATGTGTTTATTGTGCTGCCCCAGGGTCCTTACAATCTTCACTTTACTTTAACTAATAATTTATTTTCGACATATTAACAAGCACATCCAAAATATATTTGTATTGCCGTTATAAGACAATTATATTTCATTTCCCGTGTCGTCACTTTTTATAGCTCTGGAATCCAGTTCACCTTCCTGTAAGTTAGGCGTCATTTTACGACAAGTTATTGAAAAATTACACCTTAATAATAACCATATCCTTCTGATCATCCTGTCACTTCTATAAAAAGATATTTGGTTATACGTAATATAATCGAATATATGTATGAAAAGACCGGAAGCGTTTCCGTTTAAAGTATCCATTAGCATTTCGGCCGAAGGCATACTAACGAGGTTCGCTCTATCTTTTAACAATATAACCGCGCAATGTGACGCATATGTATGTACGTGTAAGTAATTCGTATATCGTGTTTTTTCTTTGCAGGTTACATCGTATTGAGCGTCTTCAGTCTGCTTAGCTGTGCCGGTTTGCTGGTTCTGCTGTTCATGCAACCGAAACCTGGAACACCCTTAGCAGACATGACTTCCGGAGCGGTTTGTTGTATTTCTGTTATTTCCCTTTTACTGGCCGTAGCCGGCGTGATTTCGAGTTATTGCTGCAAGTATCCGCCGCCTGACAACAGGGTGCAACATTGTGCTAGAGGATTCACGGTGTAAAAAGAGGGAACCGGTTCGAAGAAAGACAAATACGAGTTAAATTATAGTGCATTGAAGGAAGGTTTAAAAATAGCTCGACTTGTGAATGTTTTCTAGTGGCACTAGACATTGCAGTAGCAGATTTCATCCTTTCTATAGTCATTTTTAAAGGAAATCATACAAACGCTATTGATAACGCGACATAAAATATATTTTATCGAAATAATTATTTTTTGTAGAAAAGAGTTATAATATTTAAAATATCTTATGTTAAGTACATAAAAAACACATATATGTAAGTTGTCTTTATTAAGATAAAGAAATAAGTCATTATTGTAATATATAAATAGTTAATAATTATTTATTTAAATATTTTATCACTGAATTTTTTTACGAATGTTTAAAAAGTACTTATTTGTTTTAAGATTTTAGAATAAAATCCAAAATAAACCTTTTATTTAGTCATAAAAATTAAGCTTCCTTAAAAAAGCTTCGAGTCCAAAGCTTTCATTTATTGGTATTTTTATTTATAGATAGTGTAACATATTTATAACTAGAGTTTATTATAGTATCTGTAAATATCAATTAGTAGTAATAATTGGGTAGACAATTACCTAATTGACTATGTTATAGTGCTAGAACATATCCATAATTTTTTGTATTCTATAACATGTTAAATGTATATTTTTTATATTATGTATTTTATAATTTTATAAAAAATAAAGAGTTTATAGTAAAGTATGTGTATATTCAACTGAAGAAACATAACGCGAGTTGATTTTAATGAACAACGCCCATTTTCTTTGGGTATAAACAATTATAAAAGGTTTAATTTTTGACATCACAAATGCCCTATTAGAACCTGTAACGTATTTTTTAATTAGCACTGACAAATAGTTGCATCTACACAATAGATTTGATGTTCTTTCACATATTAAAAATCATTAGTTGTAGTTAAACAAAAAAGATGTTGAATAACTTGATTTACTGAAGTTATAAACCATTCTATCTGAATCTCAAAATTTCGAAGTACTTGTTTAATGATATTCAGTGAAGTATCGCTTCAGCGGACATCTTCTATCGAACCAACGCGCTGGCCTTAATTTTTGAATAAAAATTCTTAAACGGACACACTGTTACAGTTGTACAATTTATGTATTGCTACCAGAAATTTTATATGAAAAGCTCGTTAGCAACCAATACAAGAAAGCGATCAGTTTTTACCACTGTCCCCTAAATATAATGTAAACTTTCAGCCTAACCGTCCTTGTGTATCTTTAGTTCAAGGTATTATTTTTGTTTCATAGAAAGCGCCGCTTTACGGTGCCTTTTGCACATATATGTGACCTGTAGTACCCGTTACTTGTATTTAAATTCCGTTCAATGATTTTATAGGGAAAGTTGCAGTCAATGTACTGCCGTTTTATGTCATTTTAAAATCACACAAAAATTGCTGCCAGATAGACTGCAAGACGGCATTTAAATAGGAGGCCGTAGTGTTTACCTAGTTAGTTAACAGCCGAGCCGTATGTGCTATGTGGCGTGCTAGTCGCTTTCGTTAGTTCCATTAATATTTTTTAATGCCACTGGTGTCTGCCTGTCGTCAATGTACTATTACATCTAACGAAGTACACTTACCTGATATCATACCTCGCAATATTAACCTCTTATTCTCCTTATTTACTACATCCCATTCATCTCTCACAGAGCTGCCTGCCCTTATGTGACTCTAAAGCAGGGACACCGCCCCTTATGTGGTCTCCTACCTCCCCTACTAGCCACCTATGTTTTCTGAGTACGCTCTCTAATCACATTCACTCCCAGCACCTCATAAACTCCCAGAGTGTCAACTGGGTTGCCTACCTTTACATTAGTGAATTATATTTCGCGACACTGCCCGCGTTCCTTGTGCTACCGATCCGTTGAGGTATTGTCCTTCTGTATGCTGATACCTAAATACTTAAAAGGTATCTACCACCTCAACATTGGAGTTTCCTATATTAATTACCTTTGGTTTCATGTTATTCTGCCTTAAGCATATCATAGCTTTGATTTTACCTTAATTGACCTTTAGACCTCTTCTTTCTGCTTCTTTTGCTAATGTCATGAAAGAATTCTCGAGTATTTTCCTGTTGCGTGCAACGATGGCTTTGTCATCACCATAAGCCAATATCTGTGTTTGTCTTTGTATAACTGTGCCCCTAATTCCGGTTTTCCTCATGATTCCTTCTAGCGAAACGCTTGCTGACAGCGTCTCACCCTGTTTAACTGTCGAACTCATATTATTCTTCCTTGTTATTACTGTAGCTTTTGATCTATCCATTTTCATGTTTAGCAACTTTATTACCTTCCTTGTTATTCCCATATCTTCTAGGCTTTGTTGCAGCTTCTCCTGGTTAGCGTTGTCAAAAGTCCTTCGGAAATCCACAAATATAATCAGTAGGTCTATCTTATGTTCATGATATTTTTTCCACTATTTCAGTTATGGTAGGTATTGCGCCAGCAGTTAAATTTCCTCTCATAAATCCGAATTCATAATCGCCTTGCTCTGTGTACCTCTTTAATCGGTTGTTTATTGTTGTTGTCAGGATTTTATAGGCTGTATTCAATAATGTATGTAATGGGTCTCCTTTCTTAAAAAATGGGACTATTATACCCGTCCTCCATTCTTCTGGCATATTTTCCTCTATCCATATTCTAACATATCTACAATTTCACTAAGATGTGCCCCTCCTTCCTTTATCTCATCTGATCCTGCAGCTTTTTGACCATGAAGTGTATTTGATGGGTTCATTGAGCTACGCGCAAGCGAGGCATATATAGACAGTAGAGTCAGTTAACAATAACATTCGTCATGTACCTCATATAAACACAACAGTCCATAAGGTTTTTTATTTCTTCATTGATTTCATCTAAGGTTGGTTCTTCTTTTGACTCATCTGTATTTTCTCTTTTAACATAGGTTTTTCTATTTTCTTCAGTTAGTATCGTCTGGAAGTAATTTTCTCCATTCTCCTTTATTTATCTTTGTAATTATCCTTTGTGTAGCTTTATTCTTTATACTGCTGTTTCGCGTTATCTTTACCTTTATTTTCAATATTTTGCATTCCTTCCTCTATTCATTGCGTTTACTTCTGTTTCATTATTTTCACACCTTCTTTTCTAACTTCCGCGTATATCATTCGATCTTGTTCTTCCCCTGTTCTTAGCCATGTTAGATCCGCGTCTCTTTTTATTACCTATGTCGTTTTGTCTTGTATTCTCTCTCTGATGTTTTTATAATACTGTTTCTCAATCTGTCCCATTCAGATTCTATTTTTCCTCTTCACGCACGTGTTTAACTCATTTATTAGTTCTATTTAATATTCTCTTCTTTCTTCTCTTCTTTTAATATTTTTATTTTCCACTTTCGGTGTTTCGTTGCAACATTTTCTCTCTCTTTCCCAAATTTTGGCTTTAAAATCAAATTGATCAACATGTCTTTCGGTAGAGAGTCGCATTCTCTTTGTAATATTAGAATTATTGTTCATCTTCTTCCATTGTATGTTAAGTTGGAACATTCCCCATTCAATTGTTTTACTACATTTCTTATTCCCGAATAATTTTTTGCCTAGTAAACACTGGTTCAAGTGACAATTTGTCCGGTAAATTGATAATTTAAATCCACCTACATTTTTGTAAACTAGAACTAGGAATATGCACATATATTATGTGTGTAATATTTCTTAGAAAATTCTTTAAGGATGTTCGAGCTCTATTAAACGGTATATTGCACCCAGAATATTGTTAATATTAAAATTAACTTCTTTGGTATTTTAAATTGTCGAAACTCTCTCCGATCAGCAAGTATCGTACAACCCATCATATCCAAAGATAGTTTTAATTTCTTTTGCATATTAGGAAAAATCACATATTACATTATATCCTTTTATATTCTCCAAGTGTTTTTATTTGTAATGCATTCATAAACAATCGACATTCCTAAATTACAACTAATATACACAACTTGACTGAACAAGGAGGGAATGATAACTTTTTCCATTTATTGATCTGCTGGTTTTCCACGCAAACTCCTCAAATGGTTTCTCGATCTGAAACATAGCGACATCTTGTAACTGAAAGTTAAGTATTTCGTTGCCGTATAGGTTTATATCGCAACTAAATTGGCAGGGTAACCATGACAACATGAATACAACAAGTAAATTTTATGGCACCATAAATGCCAACAAATGTATCTTACTGATCACAAATATTTTTATTATGAATTTAAATTCGTGTATTCCAAAACTTGATTTTCATTAAAATCTTTATTGAATCGTCAGGGTAAGTTCGAAATTGCCTCCATCAAATTGATTGCACTCACTATTTTTGATCACACTTTCTTTTAGCGATAAAATTGACAAACAAAAAATACGTCGATGTTTTCACATTCTTATGATGCTGTGCTTCCAATGTAGCAACGAAAAATGCTCCTTCCAATATTTAATCTAGCCGGAATCCGAAAGAAACGCAAGATGCACAACGAAATACCCGTCAAACCGCGTCGCAAGAAACTAGACGTTCAAGTGCATCATCAACCAGAGAAGACCAGCGAGCGGGATGATTCCGAGCGCAGAATTTTCGGTGCTAATCATCCCAAGAAGATTAAACATCGCAAATCCATTGAGATAGATAATGGGCTGAAATGCGACGGGAATAATGAGGAAGATTGTGGTGCTGGTGACGGTAAAATCGGTGGAAAATTTAGTAAAAGGCACTTGGTGAAGGAAAACGAAAAATTAGCAATTGAAAACAACGATTTGCAAGAGAGATTGATGTCAATGGATCTTTACATTAACAAGAAGAATAATAAGTTTAAGGAAAAATTGAATATCTTGCAAGCCTTAAATGAAGAGGTTACCCAAGAAAATGCGATCCTTAAGAATCAATATCAAGAACTGATGGCCCAGTTCCGGGCGTGTCAGAACGAATTAGAAGTTTGCCGAAATTGCGGAAAGTGCCAGGAATATAACGAAACAATCGCCGTGCAGAAAAATGAACTGCTATCTTTGCGAAATTCCAATAAAGAACTGAATGAGGATCTGGGTATGCTAAAAAATGTCGTGTACAGGTATGAACGTTACAAATTGAAATTACAAGCAATCGTTTTAATTTTTTTCATTCACTTTAACTTATACTAAATTTTAACACCTGTGTATAAATGGTTGCCTCTCACGAACGCAAAATCTTTTTTTTTAAAGAACCAACAATTAAACTACTATCATTTAAGGTGCATGTGCGTAAAGGACGAAACATCCTCTATATAATACAATACACGCTTATTATTATTATCTTATGTGCAATTCTTGTAACAATTATTCGTGTTTTGTTTCCATAGTAGCTTTCTTTTTAAAACCATTGTCTTCAAGTAAATTTCGGAAATAAATTAGTTCAAAGCTGGTAGTAACTTATACAAGGTGTGCCACGCAAATAATTCGTTAAAAGTATATGACAAGTAATTTGAAAAGTTACAGTTTTACACATTATTTATATAACAGTTTACATAAGGTTTCACTACCTGTAAATTCAATTGCCTTTATTTCCATTTGTATTAATTTTTTTTGTCGCATCTCTTTGATAATGTTCATTGTTTAATATATTATCCAGAGGCCGGAGTTTATGTCAATATTTAGGTCGCTTGTGATTAATAAGTATGGGCGACCTAGGAGAGCACATTGGGGGTGTCGATATGCATCGTGGCCCGAAAATACGGATAAACGTCAGGTATACCCATTTTATGATTAATTCTGGGTCGACAATCCTAATTTAAAGAAGTTGTACGGTCCTTTTTTAAATCACACGAGACCATCAAATCTGAAAATTTGCGACTAGAATTTAGCGAGAATAACTATGGAAAATCATTTAATGGTGGAATTGTGTAAAATGCATTGACGTAACTAATCGATTAATACGAATACTTTGCTTTTTTAACGTTTCTTCAGGTTTGCTTGTTTGAAAGTACAAACTAGTTGTCAATCTTTGATATTTTTCATCATGGCATTTGTTTGTTCAAATAAGCCAACATATTGTGCCGTTTTTAATACTATAGCATATTTACTTTTGTAGAATACACTGATATACAGACCTTTTTTCTAACGTTACACGTAGGTATTTCCTACATGTAGCGTTAAGCGACACAGTAGGCAACCAGTTATACGTTAACGCGTCAGTGTCAAAGATTTCGTCATTAATTTAATAATTTTTTTAAATATATTCATACACCAATCACAAATTAAATACATTTTATTGAAAAGTAGAAAATTTATTTAAATTATGAACAAGTAATACAAAGATGAAAATGTACCAATGGTAATAACGTGGTGCCAAAAGAATAAACATTTAAGACGGGTTAGGGACATGTTTGCAGTCAAATATCCTGAAGGCCTATAGCATGTGCGAAAACTATGCTCAATATTTTTAACAAATTCAAAGCAGATGGTTGTGTTCTCACATAAAAATAAATAAAGCGTTTTAGCAGAACACATCAATCTGAATATCCCAAGTTATGTAGAGGAACGGTATATAGGATGGCTTTTAGATCTAGACAAACATTATGAAGTATCGTACAGCTCGATATACAAAAAAACGGGAAAGAATTCAATTATAAGCCATTCAAAATAGAACCGAACAGATTTTTGCAAAACAATGTTTAATTTGTTAAATGAAAACGTAGAAATTTTCACTTTTTACTGACGAAACTACATTTACCTATACTTATTTACCTTTGTTTTATTTGCCTTAATTAATTAGAATAAAACAATTTCTTCGTTCAAAAATGAAATTCTGCACTTTATTAAAAACATCTATGCGAGCAGCTTACAAATGAAATTAAAGTCATTAAGAATGAAACCTTTGAGAACTACCTCAGACAGTTAACGCATGACGAAACCACCGACTACTCCCTGTGGAGAGCAAGCAAGTTTGTGAATAGGCCAAAGAACTACGACCCACGCATCCTCAAAAGCGATGGCAATTGGGCTCGACGAGATGGAGAAAAGGCGGAAATATTTGCTAATCATTTGGCAAATATTTTTCAACCTCATCCACGAAGTGGAATGGAACAAATTCCACAAATCACTCTCAGAGATGGCGCTATGGTTAGGCCAATAACATCTGCTGAAATTGCCAACACGATCGATAAAAAACCTCAGAACACAGAAAGCTCCAGGTTATTACGTAATAACTGTGAAAATTCTGAAGGAATTGCTCCGTAGAGGTGCCGTGAAGCTGGCGCATCTCTTCAACGCAGCGTTACGACTTCGGTGCATGTCAATGCAGTGGAAAATTGCTGGGCAAAAATGATACCCACCACTTGAAGAATCATACCGCCCCATATCTCTGCTGCCAATGATATCCAAGCTCTTTGAAAAGCTACTCTTGCAACGCCTCAAAACCATTATTGAGGAAAAGACTCTTATTCCGGATCATCAGTTTGGATTTCGTAATAATCACTCCATTGATCAAGTACATCAAATTACCATTGTAATTGAGATATGCCTTGAAGAGAAAAAATAATTGCGCAACGATATTCCTTGACGTGGCCCAAGCATTTGATCGATTGTGGCATCAAGGCCTGGAATATAAACTAGACAAATGTTTGCCACAACAAATGAGCCAAATTCTTCATTCCTATATCACTGACCGTCACTTTAGAGTCAAACATGGTGAAGAATACTCTGAACTGAAAAATATATCCGCTTGGACCTGTACTCTACCTATTGTACGCCAGCGATATCCCACAGAGCGAAGGAGTTGTCACGGCAACGTTCGCCGATGATACTGCTCTTCTCGCTACTGGTAAAGACATCCAGTCGGCCACAAACAAACTGCAAATAGCTGCCAACAATGTCACCAATTGGACAAAGAAATGGGCTCATCAAATTAAATGAGGAAAAGTCGATTCATGTCAATTTCACCGACAAGAAGTACGACTACTTATCAGTGATAGTCAATCACCAAATAATCCCGCATACAAACGAAGCCAAGTATCTGGGCATGACCTTGGATGCCAAGCTACGTTGGAAGACACATGTGTAGAAAAAAACGAGAACAACTGCCACTCAAATTCAAGAAAATGCAGTGGCTTCTTGGACCCTCCACTGAGTTGTCAATTCACAACAAACTGCTTCTTTATAAGCACATACTTAAGCCCGTATGGATTTACGGCATCCAACTTTGGGGTTGCACCAAGAAATCAAACATAAAAGTCATTCAGACATTCCAAAACAGGGTACTTCGTGGCATCGTTAATGCACCGGGGTACATCCGCAAGGTTGACATTCATCGAGACCTGAAGATGATTATGGTTGAAGATGAAACAAAGAGGTTTGCAAGCAAACACCACAAGGGGCTGGAAAGCCACGAAAATGTTGAGGTAATCTCGCTACCCGACAACAACGGACTTGTTCGGCGGCTGAGAAGACTAAAACCGTTCGAATTAGTGTAGTCACAGTGAAAGTGTCTAGGGTTATCCCTAGTGTATGACCATCACATGAAACACTAAGTTTAGATATTAGCGAAATATTGTTAGATAGATTTAGAAACATAACCAAATTCTACTATATCGTAATATTTTAATGTTTCATAGTAGGCCAACACTCAGAACTTCCGGTTTGTATTCAAATGATTGCTTTCTTTGGGATTATCTGAAAAGTAAAGTTTATAATAACATGCAAATACGTAATTTGGACGAACTGAAAGCCCGTGCATGATGGAATAAACCCAGAATTGCCTTGAAAGACAAGGAGGACACTTTTCTTCCTTATGGGAGCCGTCTGCCATGTCTCCGGAAACACTTCAGTCTCTTGGCTTTTTGTATTTGAGGAGGACACTGAGAAAGCTTGTTGTGAAATTAGAGTTCACCTGTGTTATGTTGTTTTGTTTGTCTTAAGTAATCGTTAGAATAAAATAATTTCCTCATTCCAAGTTGAAATTTTGCACTTTCTTTGTTAAAAACAAAACCCAATTCTCCATAGGTCTGTATTGTCAAAATAGATAATATTTCTGTACTAAATCTCACTATACTTTCGTAATAAATTTTAACAGTCGTAGTAGATTTAAAATTTTCATGGTATGCTAGAAAATTTTCATTAGAAAAAATAAATTATAGTGGATCCTTTAGAACGTGCTAGCCTGAGATAATTAATTAATAATAGTGGCGTAATTGCACTGGCCATAGATCTACACTGACAACGCGTTAACTGGTTGCCTACTATGTCACTTAACGTTACCTGTAGGAAATACCTGTGTGTAACGTTACAAGAAAAGTACGGTACATGTGGCATTTGGATTTTGCAACGGAAATGTGAACATGGCAAAAGAAAAATGCCAAATTCGGTGTTCACAACGGCGACACCTATCTACCAACATATTCCGTAGATTGGATCAACGACTTCGGGAATCTGGTAGCTTTATACCCAATTATTAAACAGGGCACCGAACAGTGCAATTAGAAGAACAAACCTTGGATGCTATTCAAGGAATAGCAAATGCCCCAGGAACTGTATATTCCTGGTAAAACATTAATACATTCAGTATCCACTATCTCAGAATCTTTTGCGGCCATTTCATGCAAGGAAAGTGTAACCCTTGTACATGAATGATAATGTGCACGGAACAATGTTTTGCAATATATTTTAATATATAATAGGCGGACTTTTTATTGCATGTTCTCTGGAGCGATAATGTTTGTTTATGAGAGATGGAGTTTTAAATAGCCATAATTTCGAAAAATCTAAGGTATTTAGGGAAACTAGACATCAGAGAAGGTTTTCCATAAATCTCTGGCTAGGGACTTTAAACCTTCGAGTTGTAGAACCGATATTCCTTCCCAATCGTCTAAATGGAACTGAGTAAGTAAATGTCTTAGAAGAAGTACTGGATAATGTTTCATTGAATCAGAGGCACAAGAATCTAGACATACAGGCTGTACCTGCTCACAATGCCCGAATTTCGAGAGACTAGTTAAACGAATATTTTCTATTACCATTGTAATGAAACCTTTGCTTGTAAAACTATTTCCATTATTTCTGCATTTTCTTTTTATGCATTACCAAAGGATGAACAGCGAAGGAATAGGATTGCGTACCTAATTTCCCCCCGCAGTAAGGTATCTCATGCTCGACTTTTGATTACATAAAACTTAACGGAACCGAATCTTTATTGCCGCGAATCGTATGGATACAAAGAAAATGGATGGAAAAGAATAAACGATCTACACGTTAAAAAAACATGAAAAAAATTCATTGCATTAGCGACTCAGGAGTCGCCAGAACCTAAAGTTTTCCTTCAGCTGGAAGAAATTAACAGGTTTTACAGTCTTCCCCACGGTCTGTTTCCCTTTTAAGAGCGAGTGGATACGCCTACAATGCCTATACTCAAAAGAGGGCATTATCGCCGCGCCGGGTGCTTTTCATTCAGAACTTGACTCGCGTAGGCGATCAGGAGGTCGTAATGTTCGTGACTTCTCACTTACGAGACGTGTGCGTTAAATTTTAACTTCTAATTGTTTAGGAACTTTCATAGTGTGATATTCTTGATATTGAAAGAAATGCCTGTATCAAACAAAAACCAAATCTCTTTGAAACTTATTTATGTTGTGTTTCCAAACTTCTGAGATTTGTGATTCTGTTAAAGAATTCAGAATAAATGGTGGTAATCACTATGCTTCAGGAGTATTTCTAAGTGTTAATTTAACCACTGCCGAAGGCGCTGTAAATTCTTAACATGCTAAAGAATATACAAGAAATGACTGTAACAGACAAAATCAAATTTCTTTAAAACTTATTTATGGTATGTTTCCAAACTTCGAGATTGTGATCCCCCTTGTGATCTGCTAAAGAATTTAAAATAAATGGGTAATTAATTGATGCTAATCACTATGCTTCAGCAGTAGTTTTAATTTAACCCTATCGAAGGCGCTGTAAATTCTTAAAAACCAAATATAAACTTGCTAAAGAATATAAAATATAGACACGGAAATACACTCACAAACGAAGAAAATATAGTCAATAAAAAATACTTTAAAGAATTATTAGAGAAAGATGAAAATGAAATTTTCAATATCGAACAAGATGGCGAATAAAATGCAAATTATTGTTACATAGAAAGTAGAACAGAAATAGAATTGACGGAAGCCATACAGAAAATGAAAATAAGAACCCGGGCGACAGAAAGTATCAAATATATGAATGATACGCGATAAACAAAAACTTCTTGAGTTTATAAATCAGGCAAAATGGGAAAAGAAAGTGCTATCATATAAGCATGATAATGCCAATATATAACAATGAGATAGCATGATCTGGTCAAACTTTAAAAGAATAACGCTAGATAGTACCCACGGAAACATATATATACGCCAGAACATTAGAACACAGACTAAGATTGGACAGATTAGATAACACCCTAAAGGAAACTCAGACTGGCTTCAAAAGGAAGGAGCGACTAATGGCTATTTATATAGGTATTTATCCTTAGGCAATTAGCAAAGAAAGCAATCAAAGCCGGAAGACAGTTGTTTGCTTATTTCATATATTTGGAAAAAGTTTCGATAAGATCATAGAGAACATATTTGGAAAATAGAGGAATAGAAAGAGATCTAATACAAAACATACTAAGTTTTTACGAAAAAAACTGAAAGTTATGTAAGATTATGGGGTATTATCACTTAGTAAGAATTCTCTAAAATATAAGAACGCTTAATTTTAAATTTACAATTTAATTGTTCTGATCTTCTAAGGTCATTTTTTGACTAATTCCAGTTAATTACACTGGCATTTTAATTAAATTTCAAGGAATGTTACAATTACTTACAAACCGAGATATTTTTACACATAAACTGACATTTGCGGTAGGACAACCTATAAAATTATGTTAAATAAATGTATCATTCTATCGCACGGTATATCAGACATGATTTTAAAATTTCATGGCCTATTTTGACTCCGGATTATTCTGAACACCCGTTATTTTGCAGCCCACTTTAACTTTGATTTAAAAATTATTTCATATACTCTATTGTGACAGCCAATATCTAAATTTAAACATTTTAGTTAGGTTACGTATGTTTGAAGACAAGCTACAATAACTACCCGAATACCCATGAGTGGTATCTATTTTGAATAAATCTGCAAATTGCCCTGTTCTAACACGGAGTTTGCTGACGGCCGTAATGACGTGAATCAATCGGACACAAATTGGAGTCCTTGAGAACTGAAATCTGTTTTCTGATTGGTTCACGTGATCAGGAACCGTCAGCAAACTGCCTGTTGGAACAGGAAATTCATAGGATTATTTAATTATCTTTGTATAATAAGTTGTATAATAAATGTGATGGTACTTCTGTTTATGTTAAAGTTATTATACAGTGTGGTACTCGTTTCTTTTTTCAAGGCTCAACGTCCAACTCGAACGTTACCAACAAAAATTGCACAAGAGCAATTTAAATTTCTCTAACCGTGATGCCAGGCAAACAAAAGTGACAAAAAGCCCAGAAAATACCGCCCAAATTCTAGTCGATACCTCGAATATTCTATCGGAATCGCATAGAGGTCATCCGCACACGCCGATTTCTTGGGGCGGGGTCAACATTCACACCCTCGGGCCTCTCCTGGATGCGTACCAGGAGACCATAGCCGAAAAGGAGGCCATCATCCACGAATATGAGCAGCAGCTGGCCACCTTTACGGAAACGATGCGGGTAGTCACCCGCGAGAACGAGAGCTTGCACAAGTTATTGAACGATGACGAGGACTGCAGCAAAGTTTTATCGGTGGAATTGGACGGCGTAAAAAAAGAATTGCAAGTCACGAAGGAGCAGAACGACTTATTCATAAAGAAGTGCGCTTTAAAACAAGATAAGCTCGATGAAGTTACGAAATGTTACGAACAGAAAGGTAAATAAAAGGAAATTCAATTCTTTTATTTAACTTGATTCCGATCGGAAAATGAAAAATTGAAAAACCCCAAAGTTATCTATTTATTTTACAGTTGAACAACTCAAACGAGATTACAGAGTACTGCACGAGGAATATTGTAAGAGTAGGACGGAAATAGCCGCCATAAGGGAGAAAAATAAATCGCTACTTCAAACCCAGGACGCTTTCAAAAACGAAAGACAAGAGTACATTCCCATCTCGGTGCATACGGCCAGCGTTAACGAATGCAAGAAGTAGTAATCACATGCAGATCCTAACTGCGGAATTTTGTCGTAAAATGTTTTGCTTAATTTATAGGTGGTACGAGGAATTAAAACACCAGTACGAGCAGGAGAAGGCTAAACTCAGGGAAAATGTTAACCAACTCAATTTGCAGCTGATGGAAATCACGGAGAAAATTGCAGTCGTTAACAGGGAGAAAGCGGATTCAGAAGCGAAGGTTAAAGCAGCGGAAAAGCAAATTAAGTAAGTTCGTGTCGGGAAGTTTTCTTTACTTAGTGTGAACGCGGAGGAAATGTAATCGGAAAGTTCATATTGGTTTTTCAATTAAGGGAAGAGATTTTTTTCAAATGAACACGGTTTGTTTTGATTAAATTTTTCTCTTTTGCAACTTGGCATTTCATTTCATAAAACAAACAACATCGGTACTGCTATGTGCTATATCTGTTTCATGTTTATAGAAATGTATTGATTAATGAAGCACCAATACTCAGTCGAGTTTTAACTTATAACAAGTTGTGCAGTACAGTTCGTAGTGTTTATACGCATTGAGTGTCTCTCGTGACTCAGTTCCTTTTTCCCGACGTCTTAATTTGTTTTAAAAGGTAAATGCTGTATCTGCTAGTAGAGCATAATTCTATGCAGAATTTGATGTAAATCTTATTGCTTCACGTTTTGCATATTTAACACAATATCAATCTTTAGTATCGATTTCTAAGTCAAACGGAAACTTTTTCTAATATCACATCTTTTTTTTATTATTTTGCGCTATTTCTGTTTATCTGTGTTACATATTGTGAAAATAACTGCATATAATTTATTCTTGATTTGTTAAGTATTCCCATTTACTCCATGTATGTTTCTTTATCCGTTGGTCTAGTCTTGTTTGTTTAAAGCCGTCGCGACGGACCCCGCTGACGTTGAAGAGTGTCCCTTATTACTTCCTGCTTTACTTCACGACGCACACTACAAGCTGAGCTCGGTCCGAAATGTCTGTGCTTTCGGCAAATGCCAAGGAAAAATACTTGAAATCGCGAATTCTGTAGCGCAATTTTAAGATAATTTCATTTGAAATGGCGCTAATTCGACGACACACTGTTTGACGAGGTAGGCTTCGGTTCGACAACAGTTTACTTTTATCAGGCAAAATATCCTTCACAACAGCTTCCAAACATTCTTTCACAAATTCACTACCCGAAAATGTTTTCACTTTTTGTAATCAAAAATGAAACAGAATAGCTTGACTTAACAATATTGAAAGGTTGCTGTAATACTGCAGCAAACTTTTTTTGTTGAGCCTTTAATTGTGACTTAAACTCCTTGATTGTTTCACTTCTTTATCAAACTTCAAATATAATAACTTCTTATGTTTTGTTTCGTAATGCCTCTTAACATTATATTCCTTAAATACAGCAACGACCTCTCGGCAAATTAAACATAATAATTGTGTATTTTGAACTATGAACAAGTCCTTTTCTTCCCATTCCTTGCTATACTTTCTATTTTCGTCCACTATTCTTCTTTTCTTTGCAGTCAAACTGAAAATTACGGGAAATATTAAATATATCTATTTTTAATTGTTAATTAAAAGTCATTATTCATTTAACAGGAGTTGTTGTTGCTGGCTGTTGTTGTTTTGAATATGTTGTTGAAGTACAGGTATATTAAAATAATTATCCTGCAGTCACAGCACGCAAAACGAAACCAAAAAGCAAATTTTCACTTGAAACTGGGAGTCTGCTCTGTTCTGCTATCAACAATCAACTGTGCTTATCTAGGAATGTTCCAAGATGTGCGTGCATCATGAGTTCGCAGAATATAATTTAATTATTCTGCGAACTCATAACTGTAAACTCATAAATAAAACAGGCAATATCTGTCATATATATTCCCAGTATTTTAAAATCAAAGTTATTTTTTTCTCATAATTTCGACAGTTCATTTTTGATATATTTTATAGTGATGTACAAATAATGTATTTTTTAATACATTGGTTTTCACTACCTTGGCCATTATAAAATAAATATATTTTGTAAAAGTCTGATGAATCTCGAGGGCCGGAAAAATGTTCAAGGTCCTCGACCCACGGGTTGGCCACCCCTGTATATACTGGGTTCGTAAGTAAATAATATAACCGAAATGACTTCTTTTACTATGATAATAGTTTAAAAAATCTTCTCTAAGTGCTTTTAATAATGCACAGATTAATATTTTGATATTTTCAGTATAAATAAGAGCGAATAGTTAGGTGAGGTTTATTTATTATGAAAAAATATAGCAAAACATAAGCGAAAATATAATCAATATTTATGCAATCTAAATAGATACATTTGTCAGGTGAGTTATATTATTATGTAAGACCACCCTACATGTATAATGCGAATCAATAATGCCCATTCGAAAATATACATAACACAAAGCGCAACCGACGTATATCATTATTTACTTTAATTTAACGTTCCACAGAAAAATAGAAACGAAATATTTAGATCTACAACATACTCTAAACGAAGTCCAGTTATCGAGAAGCGCCTGCAGGAAACAATTGCATAAAGCAATGAATTTCGCCAGAGATCTGGTTTCCGAGCAAGAGGCCCTCCTGAAGGCCCTAAATCGTAGGCAGAGAGAGAGCAAAGCCGTCCACAAACTGGGATCTGATATCGCCTGCAGGATGGATACGTTGAGGGGTCAGTTGAAGGTAAGTATTTAAGTTTCTCTTCTTGCGAACGTGAGGTTCATTCGTATCGTCCGCAGACTGTGCAACAGGAAGCCTTTCAAGAACTAACAACCGTGGAACAGAGAATGAACGAGCAAGATTCGCTGATAAATACGTTAAAAAAGGAGCATAACGAGGAAGTTGAACGTCTACGGCAGATAATAAAAGCAAAAGAAGAAAAGAATCTGCTGTTCGTGGAAAATACCTCGATACCCGTACCGCATTATTTGTTATTCAGAGACAAGAATGTTCAGAAATAATACATTTTCCCGTATTGTAATAAATTGTAAATAATTAAGATGACGTGTTTGTTTTAGGTTTTATTTTTAGTTTAATGTAATGTAAGTATAGTTTATACAGTAAAAAATTAATAAATTTATAATATACGTAGTCTGTTGTTAATTTTAAAATGAAAATATGCAATTAAAACAATTTAATGTAAAAAAAAATTTAAAAAAGTTTAGCAGAACGTAGTTTCGATCTACGGACCTCTGGGTTATGGGCCCAGCACGCTTCCACTGCGCCACTCTGCTCTTACAAACAAACCGTTCATTAGATGTAATTCAAGTTAAATTAATATCTGAATTTTAAATAATAAATGATATTTACAAAATATTTGTTTAATTGTCTGTAGTACAACCTATGTTAATGTTCTTTTACAATTTTCTTATTTAATGTAAATAGGTAATATTGATTTACTTACATAATAGGGTACTAAACATGTATTTATGCAATTTGCACTTTTGACTAATTACGTTTCAGCCGATTGTGTTTTTATCACTCAAAGATTTAAATTATTTCTTTTTAAATAGATGCTTGACCAAAATTTAATCACGGGATTATTATTTAAAGATTTTCATCCGTTTGTTAAATTTGTTGCCTATACTCAGGTAGTAAATTCAATAAATTTGAATTAAATACAAACCAAACTAATCATCTCGAAATCTTTCTGCCGTATGGCTGTAGGTTGGTTGAAGAACTTCTGTAGCAAATTATGTAAATTATAAGGCAAAAAAATGCGGACAGAGAAATAATTTGTTTTCCGTTAAGGCCGTAGCTCTAGGTTAAAATAACGGTTTTGCACATAATCCCTTTTCTTTTACTCAATAAGTTCCAATGGATTCCTATGAAATATGAACCGAAAAGGAAAGTAAATCAAAGAAAAATAGTAATTAATTTGATTGTCTTACTAAAAAAATATTTTCTTTTCATCAAAATTTTTGGCATTTTACGGATTTAGAAAAGGCGTCATAACTTACAGAGCTAAAAACTAGGTAATTGTCTGCAATGGCATTCTTCACTATACATATTTATACCTACTACCTTCGGAGATTTGTTTTAAATTCCTTTTGACAGATTCTGTAGTTCTTGTAGAGTGTCTAGCATGATTAAAGAATTACGCCTCCGAAGACAATTCCAAATGATCAATCAACGTGCCAATTACCACCCTCAGCCAGGTATTCGCAACCCTAACGAATGGTAAGACAATGTGTGAATTTGGTTATCCTGGAAAGAATGTAATCATAGTTTTATTCAAATACACTTTAATTTGGAATCCATTCGATAGAAATAGTGAAGTTTTCTTTACTGTAAAGATAGCAAGGACTGTGGGGCAGCACAATAAACACACTGTTCGGATTACTCCTCCCGCACAAGTATT
>JARFOC010000393.1:47918-86120 GCA_031763485.1 Osmoderma eremita | reverse complement strand
CAAATTGTTAGAAAACAAAAATTTCATAATTCTATTAATCAATAATTTTTCCAACACCTTCCCTCCAACATTTATTAGACTTATTGGTCTAAACTTAGATGGTTGATCTGAGTTCGCCTTTCCTGCCTTTGTTGAAGGTATGATAATCGATGTTTTCCACTGCCGCAACGGAGATTCGAACCCCGACATGATCCTGTATAGGTGCTTGACGCTCTTACCACTGCGCTATCGCGGCGTATGTTTTCATGTAGAAACATCTCCATTTTCAATAATTGACTTAATGGAAGATCATCTTCTGGATCGAAACTATCATTGATAACTTCTGAATCTGCATTTTTTATTATACCAGCGTGATGAAAGCAATTTCTAATTGTAGCTGTTGACACTTTGGCCCATGAATTGTGAAGAATTATGATAGCATCTAAAATAGAAATTGACGCATTTTACATCTCAAGGGTTTTTAAGAGTAATTCTTTTCTAAAGGTCTGTTTCAAGCTCCAAATTATTCCTTGGTCCATCGGTTGTAAAACTGACGTTGACCGCGGTGGAAAAAATGCTTTATGTAGTTTAATTCTACATGAGGGTGGGCTGGGCAATTGTCTATAAGTAACAGTATCTGGCGTTTCTCTTTATTTAATTCAGGGTCCCATTTTCTCAAATAATTTTCAAAAATAAGTGACGTCATCCACGCCTTTTTATTGAATGTGTAATCTACAGGTAGAGTTCCAGTATTTTTAAAGCATCTAGGCTTCTGAAACTTCCCTATTAGTAGTGGCTTTCTTTTTTTTTCTGATCCCCAACCATTTGCACATAACATCACTGTTACACGTTCTTTCCTCCAAAACTCTTTTCACGTATAAATTTATGGGTTTCATCTGGTGTAAGCTTGTAAATTATCCCCGTTTCATCCGCATTAAAGATATTGTCAGGAGAATATCCGTTATTAAGCGTTTGCCAGACATCTACAAACACCTATTGCATGCCGTATTTTAAATCTGTCTAACCATCCACTACTGCGCTTAAAATATAGTCACTTAATTTTCCAAATTCTTCGGTTTGCAGTTGTAACATTGTCCGACTCACTGGAATATTATTTGCTCTCTGATGCTGAAACCATTTCAATAACATTGTATCCACTTCTGGACATAACGAACTACGCAGTTTTTTCTTAGCATTTTTATGCCATTCGTCCTTAATTTTTGAACGATTTACCCATATATTTGATACTGTTGACTTATTTATATTTAAAGTCTTACACATTGACTTTGCGATTTGCCACTTTCAATTGCTTGAATAATTTTTAACTTTTAATGAAAATGATCTGCAATTTTTTATATGCATCTCCATTTTATCGGAAGTTTATTGATTCAAAAGCGCACACGCAACTGAAACCACCTGCTCAAATAATCACTTGAATTTCAAAGAAAATTACTAATATTTAGGGGAATTACCAAAACACTCCGTTCATAATGTATTTGTTGTGATTTTATAGTCCATTATAACCGAAAATCCATTATAAAAGGAATTAAAATACACATGTTTAGAATCGAAATTGAGATCGGGACCGTAAGAACTTTGTTCATTATATCCCGATTTCCATTATATCCGAGTCCCTTACTGTATGTAGTGCGTTTTCGCAGTTTTTCAAAGACATCACTCATAAAAAGTACATGTTTTGAGGAAATAATTCCCATCATAATTTGGGTATTGTTTGTGGTCTCCATTTCGTTATTCTTTTGACTGTGCCGTTATCACACAGATTCGATTTATATGGCCATACCATCGTATTCTTTTCGCGTATATATTTTCTGCTGCATACCGACCTCATTGTCGCTTTGCCTAATTTTGTTAATATACATATGTATGTTTAAATAGCATATTAGAAGTCCTTTTGTAAATAAAGTTTTGGCACAGGTATGCTTGCAAATAAATATAAAAGAAATATTGAAATTGTTTCCAGGATAAATTTTAATTCAATTGCTATGAATAATCTTGTGCTTACTGATAAACACAAAAATTTCTACAGCAACCAATAATGTCCCGTTGGGCCCCCTAATACTCCCTGTCGAATATTGTTTGGAGTGCCCAAATACTATATTTGTATTAATAAACCCAATATTTGCATTAAACTAAGAGCCTTGACACATGCTTCAAGTAATATATTTAATTAATAAATAACATGGAAAAGTCTCACAGTTTCTAGAAAAATCATAAAATAAAACACGGAATCTAATACCATATCAAATACATGGCATAAAATTCAGTGGAACAATTGTTTGGATAATGAATGAATTCTGCGGTATCCTAAGGAAAATATATATAGGAATTATTTTTTTAATTCAAATATGTTTTCCCTTGTACTCTAGGATTTATTCTTCATTGCGTTTTTATTGTGTTTACAAAATATAGTTTGGTGTACCCCAAACATATACTTACCATTTATTTTACAAAGTTTGGATTAAGTTTCCTTTTAGGATCGCTTTTTTATCGCACTTTTATATTTTACTGGTTTTAATTAAAGTGCAATAACCAAGCATATCCATATGTATGTAAGTTTTCGATTGTGCGTGTTCATTCATATGTATTTAGGTTTGTCTGGATCGTTTAAGTTGTTTCTAAGTGTAATACATATTTTAAAATATCTCAAGCCAACGTAATGGACATGTGCATACATCTGTGCTGATATCGATTTCATTCACAGTTTATTTTGGGCCAACTTTATTTATAATCGAATGTATTATTATTAGAACTCATAGTTTATTCTGAGTCTGTTATTTCATATAAACACAAAGGTTGAGAACCTTCTTGCGAAGTAAATTATGGTTTCTTGATAAATGTTTTTTATGTTATAAATATCACGAACAATGCTATTGTGTACATAAAAGTAGTGCGTTTTTCGTCACAATGAGATTAAATTACAACACTCAAACCAAATACAGGAGGTCTACTCATTGCGAAAGCCCCATTATCCAAATAAATTGGAATTTTTACTTTACGATCGCGCCATTCATAAGGTAAACACACATAAAACTTTTCGGCCCACGGCAACGACACCGTCATTGTATAATAAAATCAGTTTTTCTATCAAAGACAACCAGCGGGAGATGTCGCAATCGCGCTAAAGGGACGCGTGGGCATCTCGGCCACCGTCAGAGGCAAGCAGGCGAAAAGTGTAATTTTCCGAGAGTTAAGTCGTTGCGATGACGCTTCTCCCATTTCCATATATGGATTAACGCGGACGACCGACGTGACGAATACTGTCGGCTTTTTATCCGAATTTATACGCTGCGACTGTAGCGCGCCTACCATTGTCTCTTTCACGAAGGCGAACGGCTGGTAAAATTTCTCGGCCTGTAATTAGAGTCAAAAGAAATAATAATGTGTTAACCACGCTTTTCTTTGCCACTAATAAAAATACTTACGAAGAAAACCGCGAAATGATATTTATTGCAGAGGAAAATTCCCAAGAAGTGACAGCAGTACAAAACATCATGTCCTACTTTTATTTTTGTTTTTTTAATATGAATTTTCTTGAAATAGAATATATTTCGGGGCGTATGATATATTCATACCGCTAAAAGTTTAGTACAAAAATTAGGTCGAATCCTTGGAATTATGAATACTTAAACGGTAGAAATATAATACTGCTCATTCCCACAATAATTTGCATACTGATATGTGGTTACGTAGTAACTAGTTTCCAAGAAACCGTATCAGATTAATTACGAACTGGGCCTATTAATTTCATCTGCTTATATGAGACGTGCTTATATAGGTTACTAATATTGATGGCCGGGTTTTTGGATGAAGAACGCGGAAATGCCTCCCAGAAAACCTCAAAAGAAGCCTAAAACACTGATAATATTCCGTATTTTATGTGTAAAATAAGAGTATACGGTGGCCTGAAATAGTGGAACTAGAATAAGAAATAACCTTACCATCTTAAAGAGTGAAGTACTCTAAATACAGCTATGTGAATATGTATTAAATACCCCCATTTTTCACAAATATGTAAACATAATTAAAATATCAATAAAACGACAAAGCAGATATACTATAAAGCATCTTTTATTAATATTTTCAATATTTGATTGATCCACCAGCTGCTTTTATTAAAGATTTTACACGTTTAGGCATACCACCAATTAATTGTCGGGATAAATCGCTGGAAATAGAATTCCATTCTTTGATGATTTCTTGGCGCAGCTGATCTTTTGACCCGCAATGATGTTTTGCGATATTTTTCTTCACAATATACCATAAATTTTCTATTGGTGATAAGTCCGGTCAGTCCAACACTTGCACCCCGTTTGCCATAAACCACCGCATTATCGCCCTTGCACGATGACACGGAGCGTTGTCTTGTTGATAAAAATATTCAACATTGTCATCTTCAAAAAATCTTGGTATGGATGGCTCCAGTACCTCTCGTAGCATGTCGGTATAACGATTGCTATTCATGCGCTCCTCACAAAGAAAGATTTCGCCAACGCCTGATGCCGACACGCACCCCCATACCATGATGCTACCGCCACCGTGTTTTACCCTTGGTACGATGCATTGCGGTCGTCCGAAAAGCTGCAATAAAAGAAGAAATTACAACAAGCGTAATTAAATGAATCATTACGTTTTTAATGCAATCACCAGCTGTTATAAGTAGATAAAAAAAGTATACCTTAGATTATTATGGTAGATTCATCAGAAAAGATTACACGAGACCATTCTTTCTCTGTCCAATCTGCGTACTTCTTGACCCATTCCAAACGTTTTCTTCGGTGCGTCGTAGTTAAGTACGGTTTCTTACGGACTATACGTCCATGTAAATTAGCTTCCTTTAAACACCTTCTTACCGTACTTGGTGTCAAAGATATATCGCGTCCACAGCTCACTACTTAACTTTTTCCATGATTTTCGTCGGTCCAGTAAAGCTATTCGTTCTAAAAGGCTATCCGTTCTTGCCGTGGTTCGCCGTTTTCTTCCGGATTTAGGTCTATTTTCGTTCGTTCGAAGAATAGAATCTTTCAATTTCTGTTGTGATACAGGATTTTCTAACAAGTAAATTCCTTGATTAATGTAACTTTTCTGAATCCCATTTCCATATACATTTATTAAAGAACAAATACATGAGTGAATATTGGCTCGGACAATGTAGAATTGATAAGGTTAATGACACTGCGCTACAAATATCCAGTACACAATTTTCGTAGATCTTAATATGCATACCGTGCTTTTTCGCAACGTTGCACATAGGTATTTCCTACAGGTAACGTTAAGCCAGATAGTAGGCAACCAGTTATACGTTACCGCGTCGTCAGTGTAGATCTATGGTCAGTATTATTAATTAATTATTTCTGGCTAGCGCATTTTAAAAGATTACTAGAATTTATTTTCTCTAACGAAAAATTTCCAGCATACCACGAAAATTTTAAATCTGCTACGAAACAGGAAACTGTTAACATTTATTACGAAAGTATAGTGGAATTTGGTACGGAAATATTATTTGTGTTAGTAAAACAGAGCTATGAAGAATTTGGTTATGTTCATAACAAAGAAAGTCCAAAATTTCTTCTTGAAATGAAGAAATTATTTTATTCTAACGATTAATTAAGACAAACAAAACAACATAACAAGAGTGAAGTGTAGTTTCACGGCAAGTGTACCCCTTTGGGTTTATTTCATCACATGCAGTACGTGTACGGGCTTTCAGTTCGTCCAAATTACGTACTTGCATGTTATTACTTTTCAGATAACCCCGAAGAAAGCAATCGTTTGGGTACAAATCAGCTAATCTTTTGAGGATACTGCATTCGTGTCAGGTTTTGTGCATGAGGATTTGTACTGGATCAATAACCAATGGATTAATAGAAAGGAAATTTAGTATTTTGCAATGAATACATGTAGGATACAACCCCTCAAGTTCTAAGTGTTGACCTCACCATTTATTATCTACCATGAAACTTCAAATATTACGATATAATAGAATTTGGTTATGTTTTTAATAAAGTGCAAAATTTAGACTTTGGGTGAAGAATTTTTTTTATTCAAATTTTTAATTAAGACATACAAAACAAAGGTAAATGTAGGTAAATGTAGCTTTCTCAGTGAAAAGTATTTTATTGAAAATTGTAAAACCATTATATAATGTGTATAATGCCAAAAATGGATGCATGTTGTCTGTTAGATTAATTGCATTGTAACCAATTACAATTTGTATACGAGATTTTATAGAAACGGTATTTTCTGTGACATGATACAAATATTTTACCAAGACCATGTTCAAAAGAATCGCTATGTGAACTAGGGAAATTTGATGCGAGTTATTTCTACATCATTACATAAATTTACTAATCGGATGTGGCGTTGAAAACGAAAAAGAACCCCGATTACTTAATAGCTTGAGTTTTTTTTTGTATCTTAATTTTGGCGTCATTGTTAATTCTTGGTTTGATTTGGGAAACTGGTGGTAAATTACGATTCTTTTGGTAGCATTACTTTCATTAGGAAAATTGAGGACTATTTGTTGTTGTTGGCGGATGCGTCCCCTGTATACCTAAATCTAGACTTCAATAATAAAGTTTAAAATCAACCTCTACGAAATAAACAAGGAAATTACTTTATATGAGCCTTACATAGTAAACACAATTAATTATATATCCCGACAAGTTCGACGAGACACCTTTATTTATCGTGTAAACATTACATTCGCGCCCCGTTTACATAAGCCAAAATTATAGCCCCGAATCCCCGTCTTTCCAACGCTCTACCTCACATAGATATTGTGTGTGTATACACACAAGTAGATATGGCTGTTAATAAGGCGGCCGGTTATTTTAGAGGCGACATTCGTCTTGAACTTGGAGAGTTCAACATTTCGTCGTCGGCCTTGCGTCGCTAATTAGTGCGCCACGGAAATACGAAGAAAAAGGAGATAACGCGAGGGAGACACCGCCGCATTATAAATATACACACGTGCGACAGAATCTACCGCACGCTCCTATGTCTAGTGGTGGTACCGTTGCATAAATAAGAAAGTTAAATATATGGAGACGATATTTGTATCTCTCGTTCCGTTACCGTTTCGACGAAACGGCCTAGGACTGTCGCCGGAAGAGTGGACGTTATAAAGTTGACGTTAGCTACACTGTCCCCTACTAGTTTACTTGGTGTAGGGATCTCATCCGCCTGGTTCGTCTATCGCGCCTTCTGCCTCGGCCGCTAGGTCCTATGGTGTCATTCCAAACGACGCACATTTTGTATGTATTGTTTGGGAATATACAGTATGGTCCGAAATGAACAGTACTGAATTTATAATTCTTTTATTTTTTTAAACATATTATTTAGACTTTATTACATGTTCTAAATGTGCACCTCCTCGTTCAAGACAGACTTCATAACGAAGTTTCAAGTTGGTCGTCATGTTATCGAATAAGGGTTGTCTCAGTTGTGCGATGAAGGCTCGAATGGAATCCTTTAATTCATCGATGGTTTGTGGTGACCTCTTGAAGACGGCATCTTTGATCGTGCCCCAAATGTATGCGTCTGGAAAGGTAAGATCTGGCGAATGTGAAGGATAAGGGAAGTCAGTAAATCGTGAAATGATTTTGGTTTGAAGATATCCCTGAAGAAATTGGCGAACTGCGGCATCAGTATGACAAGTAGGCCCGTCTTGCTGAAAAACTTGGTCTCGAAATATCAAATCATATCCACGACAGAATCGACGTAGATCAGGGATAAAGCGTGTTAAAATTTGTATGCACTGCTGTTGATTAAGTGCGACTTGTCTACCATTCTCTTCGATAAAGTATGGACCAATGATTCCGTGTCTCGAAACTGCATCCTCGATAATGCACCTAGCTCCTTCAGGATTCTTTGTAAGGAAGTTTTCTTTACACCAGGTTAGCTGTCCATCGCTGGCTGACTTTCGGATTTTCTAAGATCTGCTCAAAACGATGGTTGTTGTTAACGTTAACTGTCTTGGGACGGCCCGACTTTCTTTATCATTGGCACAATACACTGCCAGTATATCTGAACTTTTCAACAACCATTAAAATATCGGCATTACTCGCGAACGTTTTTCAAACTATTGTGTGAATTTATCACACACGTATCACAGACTTGCACAGTTGTGTTGGCCGATTCCGAAGAAACTTGTTTAATACATGAAGAATACCTACTCGATGATAGCTTTAGGGTGAGCGAAGTGTTAGATGAAAACGGCTTGAAAAAGGTTTGAATGCGGTTAGGCGTCGAAAGTATACCTCTCTTGAATTTGTTGAATTCTTGTCGTCAGTTTTTTTACAGCGAAGTTTTTATAAGAACTGTAATGTATATAGAATTACTTTTGGAATGACTGATATTGCTTTTATTTCTAATGATATAGAATGTATATACAATGAAACCCTGCTGAAATTTATGAATTTATGATGATATTGGATGAACAAAAGCATTATTTTAAGACAGCAAGATCACTGCCTAACTCGGCAGTATCTGAAGAGCATTTTACTTTCTATTTTTGCTTGACTTGTATCTGGTATGTCAGGAGTAACCAGACCTACTGGTGCAATTTCGACACACTTCTGAATGTCGTAGCGATTAGTAAATTTGCATACTTGCGTATCCAAGAAGACAATGTCATATTCATGTAGTTTTGATCGGATTTGATTATGGGTTATTATTAAAAATAATTATTTGTCACTTCAAAATTCAAATTTCGATAAAGGTGCTTTACTTACCGGAAATGCAGGGGGTCTTCCCCTTTGCTATATAAGCGGTTCTAAATGATGTTCAATATTGTGCGAATTAGAGCGGAGGAAAATTGTGGAAAATTTGCTCTAATTAAAGCCATCGATGTCCACAAAGTCAAGGGAGTCTCTGCTTGATTTTGTGGACTTCGATGCATCAGTTATATTTCAGCCAGATTTTACAGTAGTGAATACCCACCTTAATGGCGGTATTGTATTGAATACCGCCAATATATTGAATATATTGAAAATTAACAGTATAAACTAGTATATAATCGTATTTTGCTTGTACAAATGTAAAAAAACATCAAGAAAATTTTCATGGAATCTTACCTATATACAGATGCATCCGAAACCTAAAAACTGGAATGTATGTATTATTAAATTATTATTCTCCTGTACTCCAAGATATTTATAAATAAATGGTTTGCTTTTGCAAACCTTAAGTACAATTTAATGTCAGGTAATAAATAAATAATAAAAATCCAATGACATTATTACTAAAAAGGATTAAATAAATATGTATATATTTTTAAAAATAAAAAAGCTATATAAAACGCGCTAAAAAGGATAAAACAAGTCTTTTTCTAAGCGCAATTGGTTCACCCTACACTAAGGATAACTTTTTATAAAGCTTAAGTTTTTTCTCGTAGTGTGGGTGAACCGATATGGTTAAGCACAAAAAAGCCTAAGCTTTATTACTTGCGGGCATCAATCTGGATTCGAAATATTGAATATCACTCACATTCTAATTATGTTAAATCACTTTATTTATATGTTCGTTCTTTATAAAAACCCGTCCATGGATTTTATTTTCCTCAATTAATAATATTACGGTAAAAATTTCTCGTTAATTTTCAGTTATTTTTTTTGCGCAGCCCTTGCCCTTAAAACCTCACTAGTCGGCACTGCTACATACAGAAATATATTCACATCGAGCTTCAATAAACTGCACTGAGACTCATATTTACTTCAACAATTTCAATTCTAATCGGCGACATACAGAAATTCAAATCGTTTCAATCGTAGGAATTTAAGTAGCCAATAAAAGCCCGCTTTCAAATCACGGTTGTTTACTTGAACCGAAGCCGAAAGTTTTGCACAGTTACCACCGAAATTCCGTGTTAGTACCTACAGTTACTTGATGAAATTCCGTGACAATATTATGAAAACACTAGATGGTTGACGATGTTAGAACGGCCATAAACCTTAGTAAAGATTGCCTGTGGACCAACACAATAAACACATTGTATCGGATTACTCTTCCCGCGCAAAATATTAATTAATACAGGATTCGTGTTTCGGGAATACGTGAATTCCCATCACCAACCGCATAACCGAATCTTCGGTCACTTTTCAAATACGGCTAAATTTGCAGATATATTTGTATTAATATCTTTTTATTCATGTTAGCCATTCCTTTTTCAATTGATACTGGTTAAAGTACGGTAGGAATCTATTACGTCAGTATACATACATACAATTACATATCTAAATTCATGGGCAACATTAGCGACATGTCTTCGTATATTTTAGAAAGCAAGCGGTTTCATGAAACGCCCGCGTTGTTTTGTCGCATAAAATTGTAGAATTGGAATGGTAGCTCAATTTAATAGTCGAAACGTGTAACCGGAGCACAGCACTGATTCAAATCGCTGCCGCAATTTGCATCGCAAAAATTGGTTACTGGAACACAAACGATTTGAACGGAGGTAGAGACTGCGAACGTAATATTTTCCATAAATCGCTTATTAACATAATTATACCGTAATAAAATCTGCCTATTTAGAACGTAAATTTTTCTTACGCATGAAGCACATAACACCAAACTGTTCAAAAGTGTGTTGAGTGAAGCCGCGGGTGTTTTTGCGATACTAACATGTTACCTTCGAATTCCCGCTATTTTTTGTATAAAAAAACTGCTACGTATAAAATAACATAGTTACATTTCTTACTATTTCTGTAAAATTCCCTGGATGAAGGTTGAGATTAGTTTTTATATGTAGGCGTTTAGCTGTCCCTCCAGACCAATTTTTCGCTGTACGCATGCAATTTCCGGTACACCGATGTGTAGTGTTTCAATTAAAAATAGAAATTTCATGTCTGCTGTCTTAACTATACTACTACACGCTTGTTACAAATATCCGGCCGAAAATGAAGAGAAACTTGCCGTAGCTTACGCTTGATCCCTACGGATTATATTTTAGTTTTTTCATAAGCTATAAACTGATGGTATTTTCCAAGATTTCCCTGATCATTTAAAAAATTGCCCTTTTACAACAATTACAAAATTAAAAATAGGCATATATATATATCTCTATGAGGACATAAATTCATATTCAAGGCTATAGAAGTTTGATCATTTCATTTCCTCTTAAGTAATTTTAATCGTTGTGTTTGTTATTTTTAATTTGTTTTAAATTGTAGTGTTATATTAACGTTTGATTTTCTAATGCCTAATATTATTACAAATTATTATTTTGTTGGGATATCCTCGATTTTTTTCATTTTCCGTTGCACCTATGTATTTATGCTGGTTTAAGATCCAATTTATACGATATTTTCTTTTACACGAGGTGTGTAAATTAAGTAATGAGACTGATATTTTTAAATATTTTAATTTGAATATAATTACAATTGAACGTTGTCTCCCCCCAAATAACTGCTTTGGGAAGCCACACAGCGTTGAAGACGGTTCTTCCATTCCTCATAAGCAGTGCTGTAACTCAGGTATTGGAATCGCCTTTAGCTGGTCGGTTACAGCCGTTTGAAAGTTTTCGAGTGTCCCAAAATGATGTCCCTTCAGATGAATTTTCAATCTTGGGAAGAGGAAAAGGCCACAAGGACTCAAGTCAGGTGAATAAGGAGGCTGAGGGGCCACAGAAATACTTCTACTGGCCAAGAAACCGTTTATGGAAATTACTTTGTGACAAGGCGCATTGTCATGATGCAAGATCCAATCGTTCTTGACATTTGGTCTCACACGCATGACCCTTTTTCGGAGTCTTTCGAGAATCTCTCGGAAAAAATGTTGATTAACTGTTTGACCTTGAGGCACGAACTCTTTGTGAAGATTCCCTGGCTATCAACGAAACAAATCAGCATTGCTCATTCTTTCTTTCTTGGGCTTTGGAGAGCCTGGAGTGTGCCATTCCATGCTATGGCGTTTTGTTTCCGGATCATACTCGAACACCCAACTCTCATCACCAGTAATGACACGTTCTAGAAAATTTTCATTATTTTCAATCGATTCCAAAAAGTCATGGCACCTTTCTCTGCTGATGTCCTTTTGTTCCTGCGAAAGGTTTTTTGGAACCATTTTCGAGCAGATCTTTCTCATTCCACATTCATTGGTCAAAACTTGATGAACGGTGGTCTGAGACAAATTCAACTGTTCCCCGATCATTCTGACCATCAACCGACGATCTGAACGCACAAGATCGCGGATTTTGTCGACATTGGCATCGGTTCTTGCGGTTGAGGGCCTGCCGCTACGTGGCTCATTTCCCATCGACTCTCTTCTGAAAATGCCTAAAACCGCCGAAACGCCTGAGCTTTTGACAAAACACTGCCTCCGTAGGCCTGTAAAAGTTTCTGTTGCACTTTGCCCGAGTCTGAAGCAAAACCTAATAGCACACCGTTGCTCGAAATTAATGCCTTTCATTTGTAGAACGCACTACGAAAACCTGGTTCACGGAAAAAAACGACAACGGACAACCAAATGACTTGATCGAGTTCAAACTGCACTGAACGCGTATTACAATGCCCACTTGTCGCACTTGTCCCGTGTTTTCCGTGTTGCGATATCAAACGCTACGTTGTCAGTCTCGTTACTTAATTTACACACCCCATACATAAAGGCTCATATGAGTTACTGCAGACTAATAAGCTTCTTTTTTAGCTCAGCACAAATGACATGAGAAGGAACTGTTTGAGTCAATAGTCCTTATTTAGGTTAACATGGGTTCTTTTAGCTAGCATATTTTGTAATTAAAACTACACTCTAAAACCATTGGACTGTCTGCAAATTTTAAAGCAACTAGAATTTATTTGTTAAATCTGAGATCTTGAACTCTGTAATTCTCCTCACTTCATTATCCGGAATATGTAAATAACTAATTTGCAAGCACATTAGGATGCATCCTGAGTCTTAAGTGAGATGCTGTAAGTCTGCGTGGAATGCCATTACTAGCGTGTCATCAGCAAAGATTGGAATTGTAGAAACCGATTGTTGGCAAATCAGATGTACACAGTAAATGAAGGTCAGCTCCCAAAACGCTTACGCAGTAGGTACTCCCGATTGAATAGGATGAATTGAATTGGATTGAATTAAGTGTATTCTGTTTGCTGCTTGACAAGGAAATATCTGTTGCAGTTTTAATAATTTCGTACTAATGATGTGTGAGATCTTTCTTTTATTATGTAATACAGTCCTCCGTTCCATAAGATATGGAATGTCTGACTTCTGTCTAAGAACGCAGCGGATGATGATCGTTTCATTATAAACACCGATTGACCTGTATTTGTTGAATGTTTGTTACGAAAACCGAACTGCTGGTCATCAGGAATCAGCGTTCAAAGTAATCGGTATCCAAAGGAAACAAAACAGTCAAACTGTGTGTGCTCTTAAGACCTCTTTTATTATTGTTTTATTGGACGTGGCGGTTTATTGCTTATACATAATTTAACAACTCATACAATGATGTAATATTCATCAAATGGAAAGTAGACATAAACTTTATGGACAGTAGATACAATTGCGAAACAATTGATTTTATTCACCTTTTTACCTGATCTGCCATGAAGAAACTATCTTTCAATTTATCCTCAATTAAAAATTATGCTGTGATACCATAGCTTAATCTACTAAATATATTATTGTTTTTACTATATGTACCCTTCGTTGGATGGGGGGACTTTAGACGTTAAATATTATCGGCTGAAAGTGATGGTAAACTCAATGGGTCTCCGGAGGATAATACGGCATTGATTTCCTTGGAATTTGTTTGCACTAGCTTTTCCTTATACGCATATCATCACTTACAACCGTCTCTATGTCGGCGTGACGAACGTAGGCCATGCCAATTCATTACTAGTCCAATTCCTAAACATGTCTACCGAACGTTCAAGGATAATTAATTCATTACGTAGCACCGACATGCTAATGGACCATTTTTTACGGTCATAAGTATCGAGATTAAAGCCCACCATCCGACGACGCAATTTCGCACCTACGTTCCGAATCTCCTCCTCGCCTGGCCCGACCCACGATTTTCCACCTGGCCCATATGTGGACAAGTTTCTATTCCTCTTCGTTACGTTGTCCCCACATACACACAATACGTATTCGCGCCGGCCAAGACGCAAGACGCGACAAACACGAGGAAAACAGATGCAATTCAAGCGTTCGACACTTACTACTTCTCTGATCCTTTCCTTTACGTTCGTTCAGTAGCTGTTCGGGACCGGTTGTGTGCGCGAGTCTCTTGTATATGCTTTGCAGTTGTTCTATTGTAAATTACGCGTATGTTGAAACGGGTGTGTGATTCGTGTTTTGTTCTGGTTCCGTGTGAGAGACCCAAATATTCATAAGAAAGGTGGCCGCTCAAATTTAATTATGAAAAATAAAGAGTAGCTGTGCTGTTAAGGAAAGTGAAATTCTAGATTCGCAGCAAACGACAAAGTTATTAATGTTGCTTTGATATGTGGAAACGTGAAATGTCAATGTTAACTTCAGTTTTTTTTACGAATTACAATAACCACTGTAACTCTAACTTTCTCGCTCTCTACATATATGATTACTATTCGTAGTTTTTAGTTCATTCAGTTCTAGGATATATATTTATCATCTGATTTCAGTCTGATTATATTATTAAGCAAGCCATTTTTCCTTATGATCCTTCAAGGATCCAAAAAGGTGTTAATATTAATTAACGCAATTCAAGTTTGGTCTATAATTACGTGATTACTTATAAATAGAAACGGTACTACAATCAATTTCTTCGAGGCAATTCAGGTGTCTCGATAATAATTCGCTGTACAGTGGTCCTAGAGTGTTCTCTGGCCAAGTGGCTCATAAGAGTGATTTGTATCTATTTAGAAAAGATTTAAAGGAAAAGAGAAAAGAAAAAAGGTTAAAATTTAATTTAATATTATTGTTAGATTTTTTATGGCTGTGAATTCTAAAAAGATATCTGTTGTTAACCATTGTTACTTATTATTAGGTTTTTTATAACTATTTTTTACACTGTTCGAATCTTACATTTTTGTAAAATTCTTTCCATACTACACATGTAGTTAGTCTGTAAAAAAAGTCTTGCCGTTCTCTTGTTGTTAGAGAGATCGTTACTTAAATGAGAACTGATTAGAGTTTTTAAAAGGAGAACACTCTACTTTAGTATACTATATTTCTTACACAACGTTATTTTGCCTGGACAAGCAATCATTTTCCATGAATTCTTTGCAGGACTTTTTATTAACATTAAATCATACAATATAAAAAAATCAAAAATCAGCAATTTCGAAAAAAAAAATAATTTAAGAAAACTATTTATTTCCAAAATTCTACCAGAAAAAAAATTTTTCTTCGCCAGAGTGTTAGTTAGAAGTTAGTTTGATCAAATTCTAAGGACTACTAACAGAAATTGGACGAAATTTTTGGAGAAATAGATCCCCGATTATAGCGATTTTTTTTTCTAAATTAAAGATCACATGTTGTATATTTTATGTGTCAATTTGGTTTTTACAGTAGTACAAGTAGCACTATAAGTGTTTATCAAAGATGTAAAATAATTTTTTCCCCCTTTAATACGAAACTTTTTGAGGTCACTGTATACTTATACACTATTTATAGGTAGGTGTTCTTAAATTATTCAAAAGTACATAAAAATCGATATAACTAGGGAAGTGGTATTGCAACACTTCCCGCTCAAATACGGTTGACGTGGGTATTAATTCTTTTTGTCAATTTAAAGTTCCGTTCACTTGCATTTTTTTTTGTTTTGCTAACCCCGTACTACTTTCTAACTATTGCAATTCCGTAACTGTCATCTTTGGTTAAGAGAAAACCTAGTGTTTTCCGATTGCTAAAGAAAAAGTTTCTTAGAACCATTCGTTTCTGTGGTGAAACCACACATAATAAACTTGGGTTTAATTTTAGCTCCTTATTTATTATACATGGAATTCTTAGTCATCATTAGTAATTTTGTAATAAATTTCTATTGTACGTATATGTCTGTATCCGTCTAAATTACGACAATTGACCTTCTTTTGAGTTTATTTTCGAATAAGTTTGCATTTAAATCCAAATAAAAAATCAAATACTGGTAAAATATAGTGTATGGTGTATGTAAGTTGGCATTACTTAGTTTTTCTGTAAAAATTCATGTTATAGAAAATTTTCTACAAGCCAAATGAATCCGTATACCAATCCCATATTATTTTTGTTTAATTACTGCTATATTAGTTCTCAACTTCCATGATTTCCATGATTTGGGAGATTTTATAAAGACATAAAAATATTAGCTTATAGCTTATACTGTTCGGCTATTTTGTATTCTTTCTTATTTTGTTGTAAAGATTACATAAACTGATATTACACAACAATCAGTATATCGTGGAATTCCAAAAAGGTTCAAAATATTAAGCTTAAGATAACAACAGAACTTTATTTTTATTTACTGAAGGCATTGTAAGCAACAAATTTGTCTTTTCACTTTTTTTCTTAACTATAGAATCAGCATTTTAATTTTTTTTCAACCAAATCCATCAGTTTTAAAAAATCGGATAGGGATACTTTGTAACTGACGGTGCAAAATGTAACCTTTCCGAACAGTACAATGAAATCCACACACATTTTACTATTAATTTTCTATACAGTTTTGTGTAATATAGATATTTAAATTTTGTTCCTATTCATATGTTTATTGAGCAACTATTTAAAAGCATTTTCTAAGAATCGTTTAAGACACCACACATTAGTAATTCTCCAGAACATTCATTTAGCATGTTTTAATCAACGAAAATTACGAAAACGAACCCGGTTATAATTTCCAAGCGGGATTAACAAGTTGCATTGGCGCCGTGCCAGAAAATTTTCTAAACTACCAACGATTCAGTTTATATCTTGTTTATATCTTTTCTGTTGTTTCATACAGATTTTTGTCTTACCCGGGCTGCAAGACCTATTGCAATTTAAGGGTCGCACGATGGCATAGCAAATTTCATTGCTTTAATGTTTTAGTTTTCTGTCGACTCTAGCTTCAGGCATTGTTGTATATGCGTATGGATCCTATAGTAATTAATGTAAGGTGGTTGAAGGAGACTAATCGGTTGCGTTGCAAATACTTTGGGAATGCTTGGTCTGTAGCCTACTTTAGCTTTTATTATTCTTCGTTGGCAGTAATTTTCATCAGGGGGTATTAATAAGCAGAAATAGAAAATAGATGGGTGAGATTCTGTGAGTTGGTAGGTTCCAAAACTGAAAAGAAACAAAATTAAAAAAAAAATTTTTGGTACATTCATTCGAATGTTGATTTGAATTTTAGTTTAGAAATACCTTTTCTACAACTTACATATGTTCTTTAGATAATCTGCCATTTCCTAGGCCGCACAAAATGTTTATAAAATGTCGGCAAATATTGACATTTATTTATTCTGTTTGTACAAGATATGTTACGAATGAAATGTTCAATATTTTGTCCTGATAATTTGAATTTCACAAGTTGATATAACTTAAGATATCTATAAGTAATACCAATGAACGTTATGTAAACATCTGTTCCTTTTTTTTGTAAGAAATCATTAAAATAATTATTTTAAATTTTATAATACAATCATTTGTATTTTTAGGAAACACATTTTATTAGCGTCTAAATGATTAACCCTTATGTTTTAGTATTTACAAGTTTATGGTTACTATTACAATTGAACTTTCTCTCTTATTGGGTAAAATCTACTCTTTCTTCAAAGGTTTAAGTCGTAAAAGTTATCACCAGGCAACATTCTCAAAAACAGAACATAATGTTGTATGCGTCAATATATACAGTACTGGAGCAGTACATATATTAATTATTGCTGATGCATTTTTATTCCTGCAGTATACATGTTCAAAATCTGTGCCATTGCCCCCTGTAGACACTATTCATGACGGTCACGCAGATTTTCATATTCGAGAACACTGGTTGCTTTGGATTCTCGAAAAACGATCTTCTCACGTAATGCATTCACAGTTCTGGGTGTGTCTGCACCGCTACACTTTCTCCTTTAGTATTCCCCATTGATAGGTGTCCGGTGGTGTAAGATCAGGGGAATGTGATGTGTAGTTGATATCGGTCCCGCGGGATATAATTCGTCCTTGAAAAGTTTTCTGCAGCAGTGCTATAGACTGATGAGCGGAGTGGCTGGTCGCCCCGTCCTGTTGAAACCACTGTGTTTCCATCCGGAAGTTCCTGTCATGAAACCTGCTGAAATCCCGAATAAATGATCTGCGCGCCATGTTCCTAAACGTTCCTGGGTAGCAGTAAGAGCTATACCATTTTCATCCTCAATGAAATACGGACACCATATCGTCACACGCTTACTATGTTGCGGTTTCTGGACAAGAACGTCTGGCCTTTTAAACCTAAGAAAGCTAGTTTTCTTATTGGCGTAGATTAATAAGCAAACAACTGCTCGCTTTCTTAGTTCTGAAAGGCCAGACGTTATCGTCCAGAAACCACTACATAGTGAGCGTGTGACGATATGGTGTGAATGTGACTTTCATCAAAGATCCACACATTACACAAAAAATCTGGATCGTCGTACGCTATAGCTCAAATTCGTCCGCAATACATAACCCCGGCGGATGCATACCTAGCTTGCTCAATCGTTGTTCAACCTGAATTCGGTACGGAAATCTACCTAGGTCAAAACAATCGCCAAAGCAACGTATTGCCGGTATTCAATCACAAGGACGTTCGTCGAAGACTTCGCTCAGGTGACTCCAAAACCTGATTGACGATACATCCATGATTTTTATTTGTTCTCACAGTTACTGGCCTACCAGACCTACCCTTCCGTTGGCGCAATACACTGCCAGTATCACGAAATTTCTTAACAATAGAAAGCATAACTGCCATACTTGGTGCCCCTTTATGAAATTGTGCATGATATTGTTCCGCCACTAACTTCAAACTCGGCCCATCCTGATGGCCATTTCCGTACGAGTGAAAATAATGCTCCACAATGTCTTTGCACTTCTATGAACACATATCGCTCATACAATAATAGCCGATAAGCAGACATGCGCATAAGAACGGCGCTAAATCCAGTACTGTATATTTTGGCATACCGTACATGCACATAAGCATATGTAATTTGTGTTTTAAACAATAATTTTATTTAATTACGTTAGACAGTATTATCAGTTTCCCCTTTAGCGTTTAATTATTCCAGATTTTCACATTTCCACATTAAGAATTCAACAAAATCGAATTTAAATTAAAACGAGCACGAAGCTACTCTTTTTTTTTATTTCCATAAATATTCGCCAGTTAATTGACGTTATTTCTTTGGTACACACGCGCAAGGACATATTCGAAATCGAACTTAACCTTCCTAATACGCACCTTTCTTTGATTTACAGCATTGCCACGATGAGTACCCACGCATAAAAAAGCCGTAGTATTGATGCGTGATTAGTTTTAAGGAGCAAGGAACATTTGTGGCAACGAATAACGACATAATACACATACAACGAAAACGAGTACATTCCTACGAAACATCGACTGATCGAAGCCTGCTTTCTGAAAGCTCAATTTTTGTGATTTGTTTCCAATAATAAATAAAAACAAACTTATTAAGTGACCCCACGCGCGAGTGAAATAATCAAAAATATATATCGTAATAAATGAAGAAAGAAAATTTATAATAAAATCAAAATATAATACTAATATTACTATTGTCATACGTAAAAGTTACGTAAAAATTCCATGCTCATAATAATTTAAATAAATAAATAAAAAGTATATCAAGTGTAATCAAGTGTTAAACATGTCGTCCACTCAAGCATACTACAAGGATCTCTTGGGATTCGATCCCAAAGAAGTATTGCACGATGGCCCACCACCGGAAAAGCACAGGAGAACTACTTCTTCGACGACAAAATTACAAGGATACGAAGAAAACTTGTCCAAATTTAAAGGTACTACTATATGGGATATGTTTATCGAATCTAAAGGTACGGTGGAGGGTTCTATTATTTTCGGTGTGGTTCGGCTTTTTTCGGCATGGTTTTCGCAATTCTTTGGTGTTCTAATCAATTGAGTGGTTTGTATACTAATTATAGTTTTACTTCATTCTTTTTTTGGGCGTGAAATATGTTATCCGTATTTGCTAATTGGGTTTTTTTTTCTTAGCCATTGAACAAAATAGAAATATTTAAGGTAGCCGCAAAGCTGGGATAAATTTGTATTTCTGTTAAAAAAGATCATGTGGGAATAACTCGCGCAAATTTAGAGACTAAATTAGCACTTAACAAATATACTCTGCCTTTTTTATCATAAAGTTAACATCCTCCGTAGAACCTATGAAGGAAGAAAGTGCAGTCAAACTAGGGTATAACGTACCCCAGATACGAGGTATGTAAATTAAGTAATGAGACTGATATTTTTAAATATTTTTATTTGAACATAATTACAATTGAACGTTGTCGTCCTCAAAATAACTCGCTTGGGAAGCCACACAGCGTTGGAGACGATTCTTCCATTCCTCATAGCAGTGCTGGAATTCGGATATTGGAATCGCTTTTAGCTGGTCGGTTACAGCCGTTTGAATGTTTTCGAGTGTCCCAAAATGATGTCCCTTCAGATGAATTTTCAATCTTGGGAAGAGGAAAAGGTTACAAGGACTCAAGTCAGGTGAATAAGGAGGCCGAGGAGGCACATAAATATTTTTACTGGCCAAAAAACTATTTATGAAAATTGCTGTGTGACATGGCGCATTGTCATGATGCAGGATCCAATCGTTCTTGATGTTTGGTCTCACACGCATGACCCTTTTTCGGAGTCCTTCCAGAACCTCTCGGTAAAAATGTTGATTAACTGTCTGACCTTGAGGCACGAACCTTTTATGAAAGATTCCCTGGCTATCAAAGAAATAAATCAGCATGATCTTGATCTTTGATTTACTCATTCTTGATTTCTTGGACTTTTGAGAGCCTGAAGTGTGCCATTCCATGCTCTGGCGTTTTTTTCCGGATCATAGTAGAACACCCAACTCTCATCATCAGTAATGACACGTTCCAAAAAAATTTCGTTATTTTCAAACGATTCAAAATAGTCAGGGCACCTTTCCTCTCCTGATGTCCTTTTGTTCCTGCGAAAGGTTTTTTTGGAACCATTTTCGAGCAGATCTTTCTCATTCCTAATTAATTGGTCAAAACTTGATGAACGGTGGTGTGAGACAAATTCAACTGTTATCCGATCATTCTGACTGTCAACCGACGATCTGAACGCACACGATCGCGGATGTTGTCAGCATTACCATCGGTTCTTGCAGTTGAAGGCCTTCCGCTGCGTGGCTCATCTCCCATCGACTCTCTTCCTTCTGAAAATACCTTAAACCACCGAAAAACCTCGACTTTTGACAAACACTGTCCCCGTAGGCCTGCTAAAGTTTTGCAAAAGTTTCTGTTGGACTTTGCCCAAGTCTGAAGCAAAACCTGATAGCATACCGTTGCTCGAAATTAATGTATTTCATTTGTAGAACGCACTACGAAGACCGGGATCACGGAAAAAAACGACAAGCGACAACCAAATGACTTTATCGAGTTCGAACTTGCACTGAACGCATATTACAATGTCCACTTGTCGCCCCTCCATGTCCCGTGCTTTCCGTGTTCAAACGCTACGTTGTCGGTCTCATTACTTAATTTGCACACCTCGTATAGTGAATGCTCGGTGATAACGAATAAAAATAATTTCTCCGATCAAATATTCTATACTTATAATATAATTGTCAAGAAAAATAGGGAATAACGCTTGGATATAACGAACTATTTGCAGCCGCGTATGGACAGCGCATTTGCACTGCCAACTAGGTGTGAAATTCACTATAGGCCCCGTTATATGTATGTAAAAAGACGAGTGTCCACAATTTAAAAAAAAAATAAAGAAAAGGTAAAACGAATGATCAATTTATGTTCGTAAATCAAAAAGAATTGGGAAACCTGTGTGACAAAGGACGTGGATTATAATAATATTTTAATAAAATTGTTTAGTTACCCAAGAAATCAACATGCATCGATTACTGGAGAAATTTTGATATTAAATGCAGGAACGTTAAGTAAACTGCAGAATACTGACTTTACATGTAGCGGAGGCTGGATAGACAGATTTGAAAGAAGATACAACATCGTTGCAGAAAAATTACATGGCGAGCTGCTAGTGTGGCAAAAGAAACTGTCAGTTCCTGGATTAAAGACATTTGGCCGTATTTAAAAAGAGGATATGAAGATGTTGATATTTTTAACGCAGATGAAACAGGGCTATTCTACGTAGTAGCATCTGATAAAACTTTAGTTTTGGAGGTAAGCATAGTAAAGAACGCACAACAGTATTAGTGTGTGCTAACATGATTGGAACAGAAAAACGAAGGCTTTTAGTCGTAGGAAAGTCGAGGACTCCTAGATGTTTTAAAAATTGTAATCGTTTGCCTGTTTCTAAGTTAAGAGACAACGAACTCGAAAAGAAAAATAGAAAATTTTTGTTAATGGTGGATAATTATCCAGCACATCCACATATAGAAAATTTAAAATTGATTAAGCTGGTCTTCCTACCTCCTTGTACTATAGCAGTACTACAGCCGATGGATCAAGGAGTAATTCACTGCCTGAAATCGCATTACAAAAGAAGAAAGGAGAAGAAAACTCGGTTGTATAGCGCTGTAGTAATGATAAACACTGTCTGGAGACGATTAACCGTTAAAAGTATTGAAGACCCTATGTTCCGCTATGTTGGTTTTCTACATAACACATTATTTGATGAAGATGATGATCATCCTGTTTTAACGTGGATAGATTGAAATAATATTGATAATCTATTTAACAATGAAGAAGATTTGACCAGATTTACGTATATTGATAGGGAATTGATAACTGCTGAGGCTCCATTTGATGCACAATTTATGACGAATTCTTTTGAAGACGATTCACAGGAGGTCATCGAAGATTTAGATGCGGAAGAAAACGTAGGGAAACTACCTTCCATTGGGGAAGTGTACAATGCCCATGCATGTTTTATCGACTTGCCTTATCTACTCTTGCAGATGTAGAAGACAACATAAAAGAGATGTTCAATTTGTTACAAAATAATATTGAAAAGGATATGTTAACAAAATATCTTTCAATTAAAAATCACAAATTATTTTTTGACTAATTGATGTTTTGTGTTATTTTTCTTGGAGCAAGTATTTACGTTGTTTATTTAGCTCTATACGAATCAAACTGTAGTGCATATTATTTTAAATATAAAATATGAAAATTCCTAAAAATCACTTATAGCGAACACTTGGTTTGAGCGAACTATTTTGTTTTCTTTTGCGTGTTCGTTATTTATATCCGAGTTTGACTGTACTAGACATAATATATTTTTTCCTTTGTAGTTTCTACTGAGGATGGCAACTTAAATGTCGAAATACGTGTTTAGAGAATTTTCGAAAAAAGTCTCAGATTTTTCAGTTTTTAGTTTCTTCTTTTTTGGGGTATACAAAAATGTGGTCTTTATTTGCTATCGATTTACAACAGTACAAGTAATCTATAGAAAATGTAACTAACTGTAAGTAAACCCATTTCCGTTCTAACCCAGACTAATTTCGTACGTGTGGATCCAAGCATTGTGACCAGAGACATAAGACAAAATATTTGATCCGAACAATAAAATCACCAAACGATTTCATCTTTAGAATCTCAGTATAATGTAATATCTGTGGCTGCTGGTAGTAGTTTTTCTTAAAACGAGAGGAATTAAGACTAGAACACATAAAATTGAGATTACGCTGTAGTATTCTTTACTCTATTGTAACTTATATTGTCATGCACCATACCATGTTACTTTCACATCTACGATTTCATAATGTTGATCTCATAACTCTTTCGGAGATAAATGAAATAATCCTTTTTTATTATTATTCATTATTACCAGCCGGTATTACGGTACTACTAAATATTTTTGATATTAGGTAAATTCAGAAGCAATACCTTGATGGTAAACTGATCAAAGATGGTTGAAAGAAAACAGTATATCCTTCGTTTATATTAAAGACTCTTTCTACTCCTTATCTCACTCCACTCCTACTCCAAGGAAATTCACTCTCGCGCTGTCACAAGTACCCCAACTCACCTTATATGGATATGAAAGGATCGGCTTGAAAATATATATTTAGTTAAATACAACTTTTGAAAGAGGATAAAATGGTTATATATTTTAATTAATAGATAGGGATAGCGGACCATTCAAGGGGATTGCTATAGAAATAAATTGTTTTCCGGGAGTGTACATACTTTATTTAAATCATAGTGAGTGAATACATAAAGAGATATTTCCGTTCCTAGCCTATTTTATATATATTGCATAATGCTGTATATCTATTTGTTTTGGCATCGACGGTCGTTATATGTTTACATTATACATATTCGTTTAATTTATCACAATCGGCGTGTTCATTTTGCATCAAAATTCTATAGAAGAAATTTCATTTAAAAGTAAACTTAAAACGATCAATTTGTAGAAATGAGGAAATATATTTTTTTGATAACTAAATATTCATGTAGTAAATTTTCTTTCGTGTCACCAACAGATTAAAGACCAACTGAAGGATGCCCCACTTTCCTATATTACGTCTTAGTACTAAGAAAGCGGTATGACAATCATTTTCAACTGGCCCTTGTGTATACCGTATTTATAAATAAAATAAGTAAATAGACTAAAAAAAAACGGGGAAATATTCTCCATGTCACATTCATTATTCGAATGTTCGGCTGTTAATAGAACTCGATTCGATTTATTGAAATCACCCGATTACGCCCATCACTAGTTATTTACTCACAGAATTTCCACATTTTTGGAAAACATCAACATTTATGTTAACAGTTATGAATTACCACATATTCTATTTTTAATAATTATTTTTCACCAGGAATGTAATCGATTCGATTTTATCATAACTTATCTATTATAAGATTATCATTACAGTAATCCTAATACCACATACCACCGTATTCACAAATAGTAGCACATTACAAATCGCCTGTTAACTAGCACTTGCTCACACTATTGTGTAATACATATTTCGCCCGGTATTTCATAGAATTTTTACAATATGTTCACTGGACGCGTGCCCGATCAATTACATACCACGTGTACACATACATTGCATATATTTCACAGTACACGTTACATATAGGTGAGCGAAATTTGATACTGATTTCCATCGAACCGCAAAACGTTAATCGAGTAATAAGCAATAAGTCATCGTGTCATACCGGGAATATTTTGTACGGTAATCATATCGTCTTACATCATTTACTGTTCCAGTGAAATACCATGACTTTGTAGTGTCGGACAATGTGTTAGTATCTTCGGGCGGTTTCCACTTATTTGTCGTAAAGTACTTCTTTCTGTGGTCAAGGGATTATTTAAGCACCATTCTTGTGTCATTGTTTCTCTAATTATGGATTCTAAGATGAGTGCTGATAATAAATCAGTTAAAGTGCTTGTTATTACTGTGTAGGAGCACAGTGAATGATTATGTTAAGATTTGATAAATACGAAAAATTGGTTGCTAAATTTAAAGGTTAGTAATTAATTACGTCTATAAACCAATAATTCTATTGAATTAATTAATTAATCAATACTTACGTACAGGGTGACGCATTAGTGTGGCAAAGGTCGATATATCCGTTATCATATAAGATATCAAAAAAAGTTATTTACGGAAATTGTAGACAGTCTTAACTTCACATTTTAATGTTTCACATCACCAGAGTTAACCAAACTTACGTTTTCTTAAATGGAACAGCCTGAATATTATCTCGGATTTAGGTTAAGTTCATACCTCACACCCTCAATATACAATTTCATTGATTTATACTGCGTGTTTCAGAAGTTATGGTCAATTTTATATGCAAATCACTATAGGTTCAAGGGCTTGTATACTGCAAACAACACAGTCTGAAATTTTTCTTTTATAAACATAGATTTTTGATATTGGTCCACTTTTATAACAAAGTGACAGTTATCAAAACTGAAATACATTCATTTCTCAATTATTTTAAATGGATCACCCCGTATTTTATATCATAAAAAGAAAGAATAGTTTAGTTACTTTCATTTTTATTAAGCACTCTCTATACCTAAAGTCATAAATTTCTAAGATATTTTAAAGTCTTTTTATAAAAGTGAGAGTTATTTTAATCGTGGAAAAGTGACAGTAAGGCAGTCTTAAGCCTTGATTACTAGCTAGGAGATTTTTTGGAAGGACGAGTGAATGGTCAAGTTTATTTAGACTTTTTAGAAAATCGTTTATCATTGTTATTGGAAAATGTGCCCCTAAACGTTCGTCAAAGGATGTGGTATCTGCACGATGGAGCTTCACACTAGTTCACACTAGGCTAATACACGACCATTTCCTTGAAAGGTGGACAAGGAGAGGAGAACCAATTGAGTGACCAGCATCGATAACCGGAGTTCACTGATGTTGACTTCTTCATGTGGTCATATGTACGAAAATACTTTGTATAGCAAACACCGCCAACTACACGAGGTGATATCAAAAACAGAATAAGAGAAGCGTTCTCTAGTATTAATTAAGAAACGTAAGACAATCGCTTGAAGAACGGCTGCAATGTTGTTTGGTGGATATTTTGAACATTTATTTTAGAACTACATTGTAAACAGTTGGGTTAATTAATTAAATGTTAATCTACAAAGTTACAAATGTTTGTATTTTGTAGTTGTATTAAACATCAGCTGTAATTTTTCCCTGATTAACAATGATTTCAAAAAATCTCACTTTTTAAAAATGCTTTAAAATCTCTTAGAAGTTAATGACTTTAGATATCGACACTGCATAATAAAAATGAAAGTGCCTAAACCATTCTTTCTTTTTATAATATAAAATACAGGCTGATACATTTAAAATAATTGAGAAATTAATATATCTGAGTTTTGACTCGCCCTGTATTCAGTTTTGGCAATTTTGAAAAAAAATTCACTTTGCTATAAAAGTGGGCCAATGTAAAAAATCTACGTTTGTAAAAGAAAAATTTCAGACATTTCAGTCATTTGCAATATACAAGACCTCGAATACACAGTGATTTTTTTTTTTTGATAAAATTGACCATAACTCCTGAAGCACGCTTTATAATGCAATGAAATTGTATATTGCGGGTGTCCTTAATCTAAGTCTGATGTAATATATAGGGTGTTCCATTTAAGAACCACTATGTTTGGTTCACCCTGGTGATATGGAGCACTCTGTATATATGAAAATAATTTCAAAATGTTATGTTTAAGACTGTCTACAATTTTCGTAAATAACTTCTTTTTGCCACACTCATGCGTCACCCTGTATATTTGCTGGAGTAATTTAAAATGATTTGATATTTCTTTTTTAAACTTTGTTTCAAAAATACATCACTGCTTTAGAATTTTTTATGCTCACTGAAGTAATTTCTCTAAACACGCACCATACTTTCTACAATAACTCCCGGAGCTATCACTTGTTCGATTAGTTAAACCATCTAGAGATCCCTAAATACTTTACCACGAATTTTAGTTTTATTTTTTCCACACCTTCTTCACAGGTATCTGAACAGTGTCTTCGAATTTAACATTTGGCACAAATATGAACTTTTCAACCGGACGGAGTAATTCAATTTGAATTCATTGCTTGAAAAAAATGTTTTCTATTAATATTCTTATAACAAAATACAATGTTTAGTGATTTTTTGCACGGGTTTTATAATCATAGTAGAATTCGATATTTAAAACATGTATTGGATTTATTCCTAAGAGCCAGGAGGCTTGTTAAAAGGGGACTATTATTATTATTGGATTTATCCAGCCACAAATCGTTCTCCATACTAGTACAGATATTTTATATTAATTAAGTTACTAACTACATTTTTAATTAATAAATAGTTGCAAATCTGATTCTTAATTCTTGCCTTACAGCCATCAATAAATCCTTTCGTCCTACGATATTATGTTGTATGTATACAGCTTGAAGTATCACAAAAGAACAGAAAAGTGGAACACATTGTATGTGTGTACATACATATCTATTAATTGGTTTCCATGTTATATATAATTTAACATTTGTGTTGTGTAATGAATTGGTTTTGATTTCGTTGAGATATGATAAATAATATTTATAGATTAAGATTAATTGCACTACATGTATTGAGGCGACAGGAATCACTTAAACGCATCCATTTAAGTCTGAGTGATATCCGCTACATATTTTTAGTACTGCACCAATCGATATCCTCCATTACTTATATAGAATTCTTTACTGTATGCAGAGAAATTCCCAAACGAAAGTCCATTCACTTTAAGAATATAGAAGATCCCGGCTACATTTGGCGTCCGTATAGCACTCCCAAAATATAACTCGATTTAATAATTTGTGGGTAATTTGAAAGTAAGATGTCAGTTCTATTATAAGTGTATATAGTTGCTAGTCATTACAAAGGGGTATCGCCGCTTCTAAAGTTTTCTAGATCTGGAAGAAATTGCGGGGTAGATCAATCCCCATTCACTTCTGTTTATATCTTCTCGCATATGTTTCTGTCTTTGATCTTCTCCTGCTATATGTGTACGCCAGCCCCACCAAGGTCTGTCTTCACCTCCTGCAGCCATGTAGCTCTGGGACGGCCACGGCGTTTTCTTCCTCCAGGTTGCCATTCCAATTGTAGTTTTGTTCCCAGCTCCACACATGACCCAACCATCTTGCCCTCTGTTGTTTTATTTTTCTGACCACGTCTATACCTTCCAATTCGTTTGCTACTTCATAATTTATTCTGCTCCTATATTCATTATTTTCAGTTCTTATCTGTCCTAGTATTGTTCTTAATATTTTCCGTTCTTTTATTCTCAGATCTTCCCCCTGCTTCTTTGTCATTGTTTCTGCTGCGTACAGGATTGTTGGTTGTATTATTGTTTTATAAATTCTCATTTTTGTTTTTCTCCCTAATATTTTACTTTTTAATAGTATTCTATTTGCCTGGTATGTTTGGTTCATATTCATTATTCTATCCTTTATTTCTGCATTTATCGTTACTCCCAAGTATTTAAATGTATTTACCCCTTCAAATGTATAGTTTCCTATTTCAATTGTATCAGTCGTATGTTCCTGCTTCCTATTTAATCTCATCATTTTTGTTTTTTCGGGATTTTCAAACCCATTTTGTCACCCTCCTTCACTATTTCCTCTAGTATCTTTTTGATTACCTCACGCTTTTTTAAATATAATTACAATGTCGTCAGCATACGCTATTATGTGTCGCGCCTTTTGTTCTTACTGTTCCTTTATCTATTTTTCTTAACACATATTCCAATGCCAGGTTAAATAATGTTGTCGACAGTGACTTTGCCTTACGCCTTTATTTATTTCAAATTCTTCAGTGTCTCCCTTTTGTGGCTTTATAATTGCTCTTGAATTTAACAATATCATTCGTATTAATTTTCTTAATTTGAGTTTGATTCTTAATTTATTTAGTGCTGCTGCCATAAGTTTAATTTCTTTTAAGGGAGTCCAATGCTTGTTTAAAATCAACGAACAAAAGCTCTGTTTCTATTTTATATGCAGGTGCTTTTTCTACGATTTGTTTAAGTGTATGTATGGCATCTGTTGTTGATCAACCTTTTATAAAACCACATTGATATTGTCCTACTAGGTCTTTTGTGTTATTGGCTAACAACCTTTTTTGTATTAATGTAGATAGGATTTTGTTTTTTTTTAATAACCTTTATCAATTTCTTTCAAAGTAATACTAAATTCCAATGACAAAATTTTGGTAAATTTTTTCAAAAATATACATTTATTTGAGTTATTTATTTAATCCAACCATCAAAATGAAACAGTTTTATTTCAGATATATTCTATATTTTACTATAAATCACATATTCAAACATACTTCCGAATAAAGTAGACTTCCATGAGACATTTTAATAGTTCTTTTTTAAAATGGCTACAATTATCACAATTATAGGACGATGCACAAATTACTTCAAATATCTTTTTTTTGTGTTGATAATTCGGAAACATAGAAGAAGTTCACCTTTTAAGTATGAATTATCCCAGGCAATTTCTTTTGAAGCAATTCATGATCTACAAAAGTATGATAAAATAATTTTGTTATAATGCCAATACTTCATTTACATTTAATATTTTGCGGCATGTTGGCAGTTCATTCCTAAAGAAAGACGAATGTACACGTCTGCGAATTGCAGATTTCTGATGTGCGTCCAATGCTCCGTAAGTTGTTCGTTCGCGATTTTTTAGAGGTGAACGTATAGTTCCTATAGATTCTACTACCTATAAGCCATTAGCCTTTGCCTGCTGCTGATACATTTCCCTTGAGTATTTTTTGATGGACCTATGAGATGGTCAAACATGTAATAATTATATTACCAAAATTGGAAAAAATACCTCCTCTCCGAGTTCTGACTACTATTTTTAATGCAGTATGGTAAACACATAATATAACGAGAAACAGAAAAAACAACCAGCCATCAGTAATATTTCATTTCATCCAACATAAATTTCGTATGCCCTGACAGCTTCTTTCATCGTGTGTAATTTTGCCTTAAGTATTAGCCAATAGCCAACGACCAAAATATATGCCTATCTTGCCCAGCGCTATTTTCTTAAAGTGAATGATGTATACTTGAGGCAATAAAGAGACCTATTGAATGTAGTTCTATAATAATTTTCCCACAGATTTTTTTAGTTTATTAACAGAAACTTGTGAAGAATATGATTGGTTGAACTAAATCAAAATTCCATTTGTAAATAAACATGGAAACCTAACTTTGCATCCTCAGTAGAAACACATTTCCGTTTGTAGTTCCCACTAAAGAATGACAACTTAATTGCAGAAATAAGCATCTAGATTTAATTATTCCTTGAAATGGTAAGGGCGTTTTCATTTTGCTCTACTATTTCAGCCACTACCTCCTACTATTTCATTCTGTGATTGATTGTTCAATTGTTAATCTACGTTTTATTACGACACAAATGAATGAACAGCAATTTTCAGTTGTCTGTGTATGTTAAGTCAATTCGATTTTTTAGTTTAGAATACTTCTCTTTGTAAAATTAACTAACTAAGTTCATTGAACGAAATTAAACTAATAACCATACTTTTTATGGAATACGGACAATTTAATATTTTTCGAACACGCTAGTAAATGTTCAAACTGAACTCAATGAACAGTTCGTAGTCTATCGTAATATCCTTGCCTAATATTTGACATTGCTTCAAGTGGTTTCTCATTCAATTAGTGCTGTTGTCTAGTAATTCTTCAATGTTACTGGCCTACTATTGAGTAAGAAAAGTAACTATAACTTAATAACAAACACATTAAATTTAGAGAACAAGCTCCAAGCGCGTCGACCCTATAACTGCTATATATTACACTAAACTGCAATCACACTGCGATTAAGCAACCCCGATCATCCCCATAAGCGTTCCTTGCCCATCCACAAAGATTGCCGAAGTACATCGACTTGCCAATATCTGCTACCTACAATCTGTATACGAGTATATTTGCTGTATCTAATCGTTGTATCATTATCTATATCGTTTGAGTAAAAAAAAACATTACACAATCACTCGCAATAATGCTATATATAGATGGGGTATCGTTTTGGAGAATATGATATATAGTTTGTTCAAAAATATCGGCGCGCTATTGCTAACTTTGTTATTATTAATGCTACAAATTCGGGTGAAATTGCAAACATTCAGTATCTTTAGTGCTGATTAAGATGCAGTTAAGTAAGAAACAATTGAATGAAGCATTTTTGTGATACTTAAAAATATAGTATTTTTAAATTGAACACTATATTATAGTATATAGTATATTCTTCAATATTTTGAAAAACAATATAGTATGTGATTTAAGAGGCCTAATACACTATTTCCCTAAAATGAATGATAAAAATGTTGGAAGGAGTTTTAGTTTAATACATGAATACAATTTTCTTGCATAGAATATCGCATAGGCTTGCTTTGTCCCAAATCAAAACAACCAATATAATTCTAGGAATGTGTAAAAAGTATTCTTAGCTGGCTTAACGGTACATATTGCTAATCTTACATTGTGGTGCTATTTTGTAAATTATATATTCATTCAATCATTTGATTATTTGTTGATTTCCTTGTTATGTCTAATATTCATGTAGAAAAAATGTGACATACTTGAGGTATAGTTTACTTACGAAAGCAACTGTGACATAGCTTTACAGTCAAATGTTTGTTAAAAGAGTATTGCTGGATAGATGGTATTTTTACGTCTATTACGAATATTTGCCCAAAACAAAAATACGTTTAAATAAACACACTGTTCGAAGTACTCCTCCCGCACAAAGCATAACGGAATTCGGTTGTACGACTTGTTAATGTAATCCACGTATTCCCGAAACACGTGTCGTCGCGAATTAATTAATACTTTGTGCGGGAGGAGTAATTCGAACAGTGTGTTTATTGTGCTGCCCCACAGACCTTGCAATCTTTACACATTTAAAATAAAGTGTGCAACAAAGGGTAACATTACTGATGAAAGGAAAGCAGTTAACGTTTCGGCTTATGGTGCTCATTCCACTAATGCTATTCGACATGTAGCACTTGAACTTGAAATTACTGTAGACTAATTAATTAATTACTGAACATGCAATTCTGCAGAATGGTGTTTCGCACGTTGTTTGATTAAATCTTCGCAAATGATACATATATACAAATACATTCTGTGAAGTGCTGAGGCGCCTCTAGTGGTAGCCATAGTAGACCAAAAATTCCACAGCAGCTGTAGTGTTACCCAAAAGAATTCTTTTTCTCAAATACTAAAATATTATTTTATGATGTTTCGTAACTATTTATTTATGATAAGTTTAAGAATTGTTTTCTTGTAGATTTTAGTCAACATCTGCGGTGCATTCATACATTTCCCTTCAAATAAGCAATAAACCGATTTACATTTATTATCGAAAATGCCGACAGTACGAATACGTCATCACTTTAACTGCCCCTGGTAACAAACATCCTGGATCAGGTACACAAACAAAGATTCCCTTTGTTCCGTCCATACAGAAGATATGCATTTAATATTCGACTTCTAAATTATATTTAATCTCTCTCTTATTAAATATAGTTGTGCCAGATATTATTTTAATCCGTGTTACATTGCAATTTCTCTGAACGAATTAATACGTAATTAACCCGTGGTTCATTCAGTAAAGCTTTTGTTTTCCTAAAATATTTTTAAATGAATATTTGTCGGCCTGTGATTGGTTGAACCTTTCGCCAGTCCAGGTAATTCCCAAAGCAATTTCAGTTCCTTTCGGGATCTCGTTTCTTAAGTTCGTTTCGGCTCATTTGCGAGACAACAGTCTATGTCTGATCAGCGCGCGGCAGCGGTTTGTTCTCCACCGATCAGGACATTAACTAAGTTCCTTCCGCCCGCCCAGGACACCCAATGTTCGTCTCTGTCCGCCCGTGACAAAACAACATTTCGTCCCTCATCTGTCCAGACAAGACCCGGAACTGACCTCTCCGTTCCTTTTAGACATAACAAATCGTTCGTCTAAGTCCGATCACGACAAGACAGCGTTGTTTGTTTGTTATAAGTACCATGTGGTACGTGTTAGGTGTTACCTTCACCGCTTCGAAGCTCATTCTTCAAGTTAGGAACCTCTAAGTCGTCCGTCCAAGACTCACATACTCATACAAGGTCAAACAGCTAAGTATTCTAAATCCCGTATCGTTCTAAATCTTTTTATTCTAACTTTTTCATAACATCAACATCAGAGGTGACCCAACTTGTACTGTCGCAACCGCGATTAACTTAGCGCGCGTACATTATTCGTTCATACCTTTTATTCATTATCTATTTCAATTAAATTTAAATTCATACCTTTTTCCTTATTTTTCTTGAGGAAATACACTTTTTAGGTGACACTTCTGTTGTTTTACTGTATTTAGTTACGAGATTCCTCAACCTTTGTTTACCAATTACATTATAAATGATTATTTGATGTTGGCATGTTATACGGCGTTCGTATTTTATTATTTCAGACACAAGTAATCATAAGTCAAACCGAAATTATTAAAGCACTTTTTTTTTCAAAAAATCATCTCATTTTTATTAGTTTTTCGCCTAAACAAATACAATGATTGGTGAGTGGAATACACCAATCAATGCAATAATTCGCGCTCAACTACTGGGGCTAATTTTTCATTTTTGATTAGGTTGTGTGAGATGCAATCATTTGTAATAGGAACTTCTAAGACGAATGAGGGTTGGTAAAGATTAGCCCAGTGAATATTTAGGGTGAACCACCATTTACACCATATAATGAACATATTCTTGATATAATGCTTTCTTGGACGTTGTTGGACGCGGATTAACTGCTGTGCCTTCATGATTTTTTTACTACAGTATTAGCAAGCTAATTTCATTGTTCATCACCATCGATTTTAAAGATCGGTCAGTTTCCGCAGTTCATTGAAGATGGATATGCGATAATTAGTGTGGCGGCATCCTAACATTGATCTAAGAACGTTTTCCAACTATATTTATATTCGTTGATTCAACTACCATAGTAATTTCCATCTTCGATTGTGTGATGATTTCTCGACGAAGATAGTCTTACATTAATGTAGTAAATTATGAATGGGTCGCAGAATGCTTAAGAAGTAATATTTGGAGGAATGCGTTTAAGAAGCAGGTTTTAAATTGGATACTAGGAATTAAAACGGTTCTAAATTAGAATTTGATAAAAAAACAATATAGAAGCTAATACATTTCAAAAGAAGTAATTAGTCATGAGGTCTAATATAGCGAAAAAGAAAAACCATTTGTGCTGCTGATTGCTTTTAACTGCTGGTTGAGTTACATATTTTCTCCCTATTAGGCTTGCACCTACATGGTCCGAATTAGAAACATTAATACGTGGAAGTCAATTAAAGATAATGAGTCATAAAATCTTATATTAACCGTGCCGTTTACGATAACACAACATCGGCGCACTACTATAAGCAACCTTCCAATTTAGTGACGTATTGTTTTCATATGAAATAAGATTTCTCTTCTCATACTGTATTGTGCCGGAGCGTAGCAAAAAAGGGAACCCAGATTGTTCGTATAAGGGAGTACATAGTCGACCGTCGACTGAAATATTTTTCAATTAAGGCGACCAGAAAGGATAACTGGACCGCATAAGGCAATAATAAATTTCAGATTCAGGCAGAAAAATTACATACGTACGTATGGCATATGGCAGCGCGTTACGTCACAAATTACATTACAATGATTGGGTCGGTGCATTGACCCTGCTCTTCGCGAGTGTGATTAATTTTTTGAGAGTCATAACGACAAAACACATGCGTCGCGGTTTATTGTACTATGTAAATGTTACGACGCTTAAGTGCTCCTTAATGTTCGACCACTAATAATGATCAATTGACTAAACTCCGATGTTAGTTGCGGTCATTATGATCAAATGATAATTTAAAACTAGAGCTGCGGCTTCACTAAACATTTAAAAAGGTCCGATCATTACTCGTATAATTACTCAAAAGAAACCTTTTGTGTATGCATAGAAACGTCAATGTTCACTGCACTTATCTAAGATGGTTAATAAACTTTAACGGCATTACTTTACTTTATTGCATTTTTGGTGTTGTGTTTCTTTGGTAAACCGCTTTTCTTCATTTCTAAGTACGAGTTCCACTTGAAATAAATAGCTGTTCTAAATGTGTAGGGATAAATGTAACAATCTGTAATAATCTAATAATTATCTAAGGCCGGCTGAGTATAGTTTTAAAAAAGTAAAAACTTCAATTTACAAGTGTTGCCCTTAATATTTACACTGAATTGAATACGGTGAACAAAAAATACATGAAACAGTTTTTTTCTTAGAAAAAATATTTAATTGTGCACGGCGCTAATACTGCGAGCAGTATTTGATTAACACTAAACCTACCGATACTTCATTCCTACCACAGTGGGTCAAGTGACCAGTCTTTAAAATGTTATGTATATTACTATGTATAGCGGAAAATATATCATGTAGTGCATTTTACATGAATAAAACTTTTTTTTTTCAAATAACGATTCAAAATTATTTATTAAATTTAAAAAGACATAAAAATAATACAAGAAAAAAAATCTTCAATACTTCAATTGAATCCTAAATTTAGAAAATAAATAAATAATATGCTAACATTATTCATGTTCACCGCATATTTTGCAAATTATTGGGTTCTCGAAGGCACATTTTCCACACACATATTTGTTGCATTTGAAACAGATTTTTGTAGTTTTTTTTTTTCTTTGCAAAAACCTATTTGGCACCTTTTTCGCATTTGCACACGAGAATCCGAACTTGAATTTGTTGACGTTTTTCTTCCCGTTGCTCATGTTGAAAATCTTCAGCAAGTTCTTCAGCTAATTAGAATAAAAATTGTTGTCTAGAATTTTTTTTGCCGGTTGTTTCTCTGTATAAGACCCATGAGTTGATTCCAGCCAGGTCAAGAATATTGAAGAAAATTTGCGCAGGTCATCTTTGCGATTTCGATTTCACGGAGTATTTTCTTGCTATTTGATCCGTCATGTCTACACCACATTTAGTACTATTTAAGAATCTGATCGTTTTAGGTATACGCTTACCGTTTTTTTCGATGCTTATAGATTTATGCTTTGAGCTTAGTAGAATAACTTTTTTGTTTGGCTTACTTTTGTAAATGGTAAGTGAACGATGACTCGATTTATATCGTTTTGTTGAGAAGCGTGGCATACCATCTTTCGCCTGCTTGGCGAATTTTGGTAGCATATAGAAGAGCAATGAATGCATTTATTTTTGCAGGAGTAAGATTCCATTTAGTTCCCAATACTCGAGAGGTTTCTTCTTCTGTGCATCTTCTTATGTGCTCCATTACACGATTGTCAATAATCAAAGAAAATCCAGTTCTCACTCTGCCCTTCATAATATTTTGTTTGGCAATGCATTTACTTCTCCCACCAAATTTGATCGTACCTACACACCTTCTTCATACACTTGAAGCGCAAATAAGTATGTCGAATTAAATGTACCTTTGAGGGAAGGGTAGATATACCAATATTATAAATTATAAAGGTACACTGGGATAGATCTGTCACTAAAGCAGTAAAATCACCTATTTCGGCATATTTCGGCAACGAAGTTGCAATCTTCAGCAGTGATGCTAAATTCTAAACGCGAAACGTACAGAAGTCAACAAAAGTATTCATACAGTACTGAAACTGAAATATAAGTGTTTATAAAGATTGTATTATTCACATACATGGAAATTTGAAAGAGTTTACATGAAAATACTCTATTACATATACTTACTTTTGTCGGTAAAAATCACCTTATTCCAAAACTCTAAAGGAGCATTAACGTATTGCTTAGCAAACTCTAGACGCTTGAGCCTATTCCTCTCATTGATGAATGGTTTTTTGATGACTACTCTTGTCCTGGAACCTTCTCCATGTAATATCTTCGCACTGTACCTGAGCTTACACTTACTTTGGGATCTTTTCGTAATTCTCTCACAATTGCTTTACATTAGCGCTCTGAGAGTTTCTTTGGTCGTGCACTTCTAGGTGAATTTATAGAAGTATCCTCCTTTTTAAATTTTTTAATAATATATTGTACGGTTGCGAAACTTCTATTAACAATTTTTCCAATCTCCCTTAGGGATTTTTTCTCTTTATGCAACTTAATAATAATATTTCGTTCACCTTCAGACATTTCCTTTCATTTGCGCCCCATTTTTGAAAATCAGCACAATTGTATCAACACTGATCAGATAGCCTTGGTTTTATCTTTATTGTGCGGTGTAGAAAGCGATAATTCCCCTGTATTGTCGCTGTACTTTAGTACTTTAGCGTTGTTTTTTTTGGTATGTATGTATTGTATGTATAATCGAAAAACCATAGTATTATAGATCTTATATTTGATTTTATATCATACAAATATATCTAATATATGTATTTTCATGTAAACCCTTTCAAATTTCCATGTATGTGAATGATACAATCTTTATGAACACTTATACTTCATTTGCTGTACTGTATGAATACTGAATACCTTTTATTTTTGGGTTATTTGGGAAAATGATGTCATCCGCCGGGTTATAGATAACTCCTTCCACCTCGGCCGCTTGGTCCTATTG
>JARFOC010000393.1:14748-47818 GCA_031763485.1 Osmoderma eremita | reverse complement strand
GTTAGGCATGTTTTATCGCGTTTGTATTTTATTATTTCACACATAAGTAATACTAATTCAAACCGAAATTATTAATACTCATTTTTTTTATTATTGATTCGAAATCCATCCACATCCATAGCATTTGTAATAATGCATATGGTTAAAAAAACGAATCCCCAATATGGTTCAGATCTGGACTTTGCGATGCCAACTCCATCAGAAAATAGCTTTCTTTATTCGTTTGAAACAGTCACGGCATACATAAGTTATATGTATGGAACCGTTTTTGTATCGAAGCATAATAATATGTGGTCTTGATGAATTGGCGTCGTTTTACAAAATATCTGTACAGACTATACAAGAACATTGTGTTTTTGTAGTGGTCTGTCTGTCTGAGTTGTCATCCAAACATCTCCAAATCACTAGGTGTTACACTGTTCGAACGACGTTCAACTATTCAACTGTTTTCTCAACAACCCAAGAGGGCTTCCTAGATTTAGGACGGCTTTGTAAATTTAAAGTCTTGATGGGTATGAAGTCTCAGATCATACTTAAATTTAGTCCATTCTCAGAGAACATCTCTTCATAATTGATACCGTTGATTATTAAAAAACTTAGTTTTGTTTTCCGGGTAAATTCGCCAGATTTTGATTGTTTTACTCTATAAAGTGTATGTCACCTCAAACTATTTACATTATACATAGTCCACTATTCGTATATCTAATTTCCGTTCTCTGTGAATTTTGTTTTTAGGCATAAACCCTATAAATGAACAATCAAACTTTGACACACAAGGCGCCGGAGAGATAACTGAAAAATACATTTAATAATTGGAGCCTAAACATATAATGAATTCTTCTGAGAATGTACATTCGTTAGGTACAGGAGGGGTATCGGTGCATTTAATAAATTATCGGTATTGATAACATTCCCTTATAACGTTAATCCCTCCAGAAAAGAAATATTTGTATAGGTTTACAAATCAAAGTTGGGGTGGATAAATATTTTATGAGAGGTAGTGTATGTAGCATTTTTTTAATCTGCTGGTCATTTGAAACGGTAGGTATTAAGGATTTACAAATTAAAAGTTCTCAAATACTTGATACTTTAATTACAAATATGTATTTGCATATGACTTTATAGGTATTTTTGATTACAAATATTCTGTAAATGACCAATTTGCAAATACCTCAATGAGAATCTTATCGCTATTTCTTGATAACAATAATCCAGGCTACGAATTCCGACGCACCATCATCACTTAGATAATTTATGCTGCGTCAGTAAGAGATGCCACATAAATCAAGTGAACGTAAGCAATTTAATGGAAGACGTATGGTTAAGGAAGTGCCGACATTGGACCATTTACTACGCCAAGATATAAGTTCCTAATTGCAATTATTACTTGCGTTTAGTGCATCGATGTATCCTACAGAATTATGAGGCTTTAATTATATTTTAACGTTCACAGATAGTGCTGTCAACATCCCTTATATATAGTGCACCGTAAAATACCCCCAGTTAATAAACGCATTTACGAAACGGAAATACAATTTCCCCTCGTAATATCCGTTCGCCCGTTGAAATTCTTCCATGCTTTGAAGTTATTTTTCGTCATGTTCGACCAAAATACGCTCAAAACGTTCTCTCTCGTCCAATCAATAAGTAACAAAGTCAATGACCGGAATACGTCTCGTTATTGTCATGTTATTCCGCGAACGTAGGGTAGGGCGAAACGAGACTCGTACGGACTCTAAATGATAATTATATCTGTTGATGTGGTTTTCGCGTCGCTTGAACGTATGTAAAAGCGTAAACGTAAATATTGTTACTCCTACGAGCTTAAATAGACCACGCGCAGTCGCTCAAAATCGCGTGTTTACAGCGAAAAACATAACTTTTCGTAAAATAGATTTTTTAAATGATTTGTTTTAATATATTAAGATCAAGTAAATACGGGGTCCAGAAAGTGATTTTTCTTTATTGTGAAAACAATATTACGGCACATATTGCGAGGTGTGTGCTAAATGACCTTGAACAATTTTGGATGTGGTTACCACCATTGTTCAAGCATTTGTCATAACGTGGAACCTTTTCTGTTTTCCCTCTCTATAGAAGGGTGTCGCCAGCAATGCCAACTATGTTGCAACACCTTCTTTCATTTCGTCGTCATCGAATCACCGGCCAAAAAAGAGATAGTTACGGTATAAAACAGATGAAAATCTCCAGGTGCAATGTTATCCTACATTTATTCATTGAAAAATACTAAATTTCCTTTCCATTAATCCATCAGTTATTGATCCCGTACAAATCTTCATACACAAAACCTGACACGAATGCAGTACCCTCAAAAGACCAGCTGATTTGTATCCAAACCATAGCTTTCTTTAGGGTTATCTGAGAAGTAAAGTTTATAATAAGATGCAAATACGTAATTTGGACGAACTGAAAGCGCGTACACGTACTGTATGTGACCGAATATACCCAGAATTGCTTTGAAAGACAAGGAGGACATTTAGAAAACTTGCCATGAAATTACATTTCACCTTTGTTATGTTGTTTTGTTTGTCTTAATTAATCCTTAGTATAAAATAATTTATTCATTCCAAGTTGAAATTTTGCACTTTGTTAAAAACATAACCAAATTCTTCATAGCTCTGTTTTGCTAACACATAATATTTAAATCATTCCAACAAACAAACATTAAAAAATATTCTCTTGTATATATTAAATTTTGAGTTTTTATCTTCTAATTTTGATTTAGGTAATAATGAAGATGGAATGCCTCTATGCAATTACAAAACTTTTATCTGTGTTTATAGTGCCTTTTTTTCTTTTTATCATGATAATTCCGTTTCCTTATCACAATTACCAGAGTCCTCAATCTTATTTTTATGTATTTATAAATCATTTTTTAATATTAGAAAATACTTATCCCTCTAACAATTTACTAAAATTGTCGATTAAATACGATGATTTATCGATCGTCCACTCTATTTCGCATATTTATCAACAGGCCGTAGTGGTCTAGTGGGTTGGTTACTAGACTACTAAATTGAAGGTACCGGGTTCGATCCCCGACCTGCCAATAACATCGATGGCGTTTTTTAGGCCACGGCTCGAGTCAGGCTGTAAAAATGAGTACCTGGAAGTCAAATTCTGGGGTAATAGTAGGCGGTCGGCTCGCAGCGCTTGCCACGTTACAGCCCTAGAGTACCGAAAGGCTACTAACAGTGACAGACCACACCCTGCCATTCCCTATGGGCCTTTTGAGGCCTGCGAAAGGGAACTATTATTATTAGTATCAAACTTTTTCGTGGCGCGATTTTTAGCTATTGTAATAAATAGTTTCCTGTTTACTCATGAACGTATCTACTGCTTACATGACCCACGCAAAGCCCTTTGGGAACTGTGAAATTATAAATCTTCTGTTTTCTCTAGTCTTTTCTTTTAACATTATGAAGCCAATCATATGTAACCAATAATAGGCGTCCACTGCGTTCTTCGTCATGCACGTTTTCGCCTTCATAAAATTTTTCTCCCGTATCTCCTCTCGATTGAATAGCATTTTATCTACAAACCCCGTACAATTGACGGTGGATTTCAATAGTTTCAGTTTGCATTCAGAAAACGAATGACCGGATGATCTAAACTTGCATGCGGCGATATTTTCAATTTTTTGAACATCCACTAGGCAAGCAAACATAATAGTGAGCTGTGTCAAAATAGCGTCAATCTATTCACACGGGGTAACTGGTGCGCATGCGTTAAGGAAACAGTTTCTGGACTTCGTATATAGGAATTGAATTATTTGCAATTTTTATATGTAAAGCAAACAAAAACATTGAGTGCAAAATTATAAAAAAACTAAGTATTATAGCTTTTTATTCACTGTTTTTTTATTGTTAATAGTAATGGTACATTAGTACTAATATGTGTACGTTTTAAGTCGGAAATTTGGTGGTAACTAATAACTACAAAGTAAAAGAAGTGATCCAGTGTATCCAGCGATAACTATAGTCAGAAGAAACGGTGGTTGTAATGTTTGCTCTTTTAGACTATAAATTATGCATCTGACTAATATGGTCCTGGCATAGCTATCGGTTTGCCTAACAGCCAAGCGGTCGGAGTATATCTTGATAGTTAAGTTCAGGCGAAGTCTGTGTCATATTAGCAGTTCTTTTGGTTTCTGTCCACTGATAAAAACATTTCAATTTTCAGTTCTTTTTTCTCCTAATTTTGCGCTTTAAATTCTTAGATAATTTAGATATTATAAATCTAAACGTCTGTTGTCAGCTGTGATTAATTTCGTTGAATGGATTGATAGTCGAGGAACGCAGGATTGGGCATACAACATAACCCCAAGTGATTTTTTTTTATCTGGAGTATTATAGAAGGTATCGTGTGTTCGCAAAAACACTAACCTACTACATAAATTGTTAATTGAGTAGAATTAATTTGACGCATTTGCGGCTCTGTAGGCAGATATAAACATGAGGGTTGATTCACCAAAGATTGAAGCTGCGACATTTTTTTCAAATTTCATGTGACATCGAAAAATCTATATTTTTGATGATGGTATTTTATTATATCCATTTTGATGTCTGATAACATTACTGTCCCTATACTATTACTGTCTCATCTATAAAATAACAGGATGACAAGAGACTTATTGTCAAATATAAAATGTATATTTTTATGAATTTACGACCGAAAGACATGAAAATTTACGAGCCGATAATTTATTTGTTTACGTTCGGGCGGCCATTCAAATTAAATCCCCACTGACCAACGATGAGGTAAGTACTGAATTTAGCTGACCGCACAGTTTAAAATTGGTGTACCCATAGCAACTGCCATACAATCAATATAGGTATGTGTGTATGTATCTCGCTGTATTAGCCAAATCTATTGTGTCATCTTCGGTTTACTTATGTTAATTTGCTAACGTATATTGTATAATATACATATGCAGAAAATAAAAACGCCAAGCATTGAATACTAAAAGCTTCTGATGTGATGAATAAACATTGTGTTACGTAAGTAGATATGTTTTGTTGATATTGCTCTTGTTGTTTTTCATGCCTAGCATTGGAAATACGTTAAGGTGTGTATACGTATTGTATTGATAACGAATATGTTTGTTAAGTTTTTTACGTAGTTTTATGTTATTTATAACATATATATATATATATATATATTTAGGTGTACATGCTTGAATTTATTTTCTATAGAACAGGTTATTTAATTATTTTCGAAATCAAAGCATATTATATATTATTATGCATCCTTAGGAATTTTGTGGATATAAACCTATACTTTATGTATAGTCTTTATATTTTCAGTTTATTATTTGTTGTGCTTATTATATTCTGGTGATTGATTTAGTTATTTCAATAAATTAGGTGTTAAACACCCCTAGATATACATACAAATCAAATAGTCATGTAAAGTTATAACTACTATACTTCCTTCTCACCTTAAAAGACAGTACAGCGCTTATGGCAATACACGATATCTTATGGTAGATACATGGAAAAAATGCGATCACTAAACAAAACATGATACACTTACAGAACTTGCTTTCATTCTATAATGTTAAGAAAATTAAGTAATTGTTGAAACAAATTTAATATATAAATAATAATTTACTAAAATAAGTAAGGTTATCATGGAAAATTTCCAAATTTTAATGTGTCAGGTAACCAAATGAGTTTCTGAGGTATTTGATGGTAAAATATAAATATTTATTAAGAAAAGAAAGAAAGAAAAATACCAAAATACTACGTACATATGTATGTATCTTTCTTCTGTAAAAAGATATACAGTGATCGGCATAAAGCTCCCAACAACATATGGGATTTAACTTGTGCGTCAAACGCAATATTTAGGCGAAATGTAGCCCACTGCAATGGTTATTTTGATTATTTTTACTTCTTCAAAAGAAAAATATGAACTATATGTTTTGAGAAACCATCTGTTTATCTATTTATCACCGGCGACACTGGAAGTCCAACGCAATTTAAAACAGAAGTACCTACATATATGAATTTGATCTTTGTAAGGAAGCAAAACATTTGAGATTCGCCATGTGCTGATATGAAGTACAAAACCATACTGCAGCAGTAATTAAACCAAGATATAAATAAAACGATAAATCAACAACATTCATCCCAATTCATTAATTGGTCGAACCATTTTCCTTTTCTTCAACAGTTAATTAATGAACGACCAACCGAAGCTGCGCCCTGTTTCAATTATATATAACGAATATAAATCCTTGCAAAATCGAAAACGCACAGAACAAAAACGATAAGAATGTATGCGTAATTGAGGCCCTCTCGAACTCTCCGTTTCCATATAAGGACCACGGCGGCATATGGTGTTGAACACCGCGGATAATCGCAGCAAATTACATTGTGAATTTATTATTGTCACTTGAACAAGAATCCGTGAAATTCGTCGATTAACTTGTACCGCGGTGCGATTCAAGCGGTGTATGTGCTTAGAGGAGAGAGACCATCTGTCCGCTAAATGTAGACCACTGATGCTATTTTCAAAGCATGTCAGTACGATTTTGTCCCTGGTGTAATGCCGAAAATAAATTCGTGATTTAGATCGGCAATGTTAGTTACAGACGATAATTGTCCTCTGAGAGTTATACTAATTTTGTTCTGAAGCAGTTACAGATTAAGGTAATGGATGTGTTATATGTTGAGAAGAAAACATATTTGCAAATAATCTTTGTGTGCCAAAAAAGTTTACAAAGGAATACTTAAAGAATTGTGCATTAAGTAATAAAAGATTTAAAAATAGATCAATCACTATCTTCGATCGCCAATTTAAACAAAATTCACACATATGCTGTCGTGATTGCAATGACGATGCCAATTTGTTGTTTTAGTTTAGCCGCACACTCAAGAACAAAGCATCAGGGTAGGACTATATGTTGATACATAACTTTCAATTAGATTAGTATACTTTTTATTACACACTTCTTATTTGAACATATATTTTATATTAATGTCTACGACTTCTTCTCAAACTTCAAATTATTTCAATTGCAAAATTACTTATTTGAGCTTAACAGAACATACGAGGGATGTCCGGTTACTAAGGTACATTTGTGAATTACAGACAGACTACTTTATTTGTAAAATCAAATATACACTAAGTAAAAGCGTGCACTGTTGTGCACTGGTGCTACTTTTCAACATAATCGCCGTCAATGTTAAGGCACTTATCCCAGTGAGGCACAAGCTTCTGTAAACCCTCTTCGCAAAAGGTGCGATCCAAATTTGTATAATACTGACATGACATGTAATGTTTGATTATCGTTTTCTTATATATTTGTTATTAACTATCTAAATTTGAAAGAATTCAATGAATTAAATGAAAGAATTCAAGGAAAATGGGGGGTTTGGGTTACCCGGTCCCTCGTTATTAATTTTTTCCTAAAATAATTTCCGTCGTCCTTGGGACTATGTAATATAATTGAAATTATATTCTGTTATAGTTTCCGAGATATTTACAAAATTTAAAAATTATTCGAATCTTTGGAAGGGGCTGTCTCTGAAATGTACCCCCATTTCGGAGACAACCCCCTCCAAAGATTCGAATAATTTTTAAATTTTGTAAATATCTTGGGCAGAAAAAGTGGGGTGGGTACCCACTTTTATTCTTAATATATATTTTTTATATATAAAAATTAACAAATACCCTGATTGTATATAAATATTTTACCATCCAAAGAAAAACTAAAAGTGGACACTGAAATTTTATTAGGAAATGATTTTATATGTAATGTTCTCTAATAAAAAAAATCAAAATAAGCGAACCCTTCAGAAAATATTTAATTTTGAATTCGTCAGAATATTTAATTTTTAGCATTGCTTCATAAATTTTTGCTATTCTAAATAATTAGCAGTACTCAGTTATTTTCCTAGTTTTTTAAGCAAATTTCTGCTGTTATTCTGAATATAAATTTTAACGTAATTGTGAGATTGGAAGTTACCAAAAAAACCCAACATACTAAAACGAGTGTTTACCCCACAGACAAAATAATCAGTTTAAGGTTATTACTAGAATGAATGAAACGATCACTACAAAATCTAACAGAACTCAAGAAGGAAATAAAATTACCATAAATATAGCCATAAAACTAGTGTAACTACAATGAAACAACTTACTTTCACAGCAACAATTCCACGAATAGTTAAATAAATAATAACTGGCATCCTTAGGCTGTTCTAGAAAAACTGTCATAGTTATTACTAGATAGATACATATGTCAGGTGCATAATTATAGTGGTTATGAATGCTACATAAAGTATGAAGTGGAGAAGCCATTAAATAATTTTACAAAGAAACAAGGAATTACCGGAGTTATTAATTTTTGTTGTTTTAAACGTCGATCAACTAAATAATCACTATTATCTTAGATTGACTTAAAATTAAAATGTGGCATTAGTGTTGAGTAATAAATGTTTTAATCTCAATATCATCTGTATTTAATACGGGACAAATATTTCAAAAGCTTCCTTTCAATTGCCTTCATCAGGTTGCAATATTTTTGGTACACAGGGGGGCATAGAACGCTGCAATATTCTAGCTTCCTGTGAAGCAACATTATATACAGATTGATCACACGAGGGAAGCCCGGTTATTAAGGTACATTTCTGAAATATAAACCGACTACTTTATTTATAGAAATCAAACATATACTAAGTAAATACGTGAACTGTTAACTACTTTTCAACATAATTCACGCCAATGTTAAGGCACTTATCCCAGCGAGGCACAAGCTTCTGTAAACCCTCTCGTGCGACTCATGTAAAAAAATGCGACATTTGTAAAATACTGCCGTACTTCCTCTTGAACTTCGTCGTCGTCTTCAAACCCTTTATCCTTTTAAATGAGCTTTTAACGGTCCAACAAATGAAAATCGGAAGGAGCCAGATCTGGACTCATCCGTTTTCGTTGTTGATGGTTTTTCTCGCACACCTTCGGGATTATCGTTCAGAGTTGTGCGCCCATTTTTGAACTGTTTACACCAAACACTAACTTGTTTTCGACTCATAATGCCTTCTTCGCAAGTCTTCAATATTTTTTAATGAATTTCGGTAGGTGTTTCATTATTTGCATGCAAAAAACGAATGACCGCTCGCACTTCAAACTTGGAGTATGTTTCGATCGGAACTGACATTGTACGGCTTTCACTGCACACGTTGTACTGAAGCTAAGTCAATAGCAATATCCACTTATGCAGTACATATGCACATCTAAAATACGTGCAAGTTTTAGCCTGATCGGAGCGACGTAAGCGGTGTATCGCGCAAACGTACTTTGGTAACCGGACACCCCTCGTAGTATCAATATTGTTAAAGTCTGCATGAACAAATAATAAACCCAAATAGTTTGTGGGTATTACTGCGTACCTTTACAATATGTTCATTAAATTGTAGCTGACTATGAAAGACTATCAAAGCTGGCCTTCCCGATATAAATGAGTTGAATTTGTTATTTCATAATCGATATGATCAACATAAACTCATTTAACGAAATTAGTTTATGTATGCCTGGCTTTTTGGTATTATAGGTATATATGTGATTTCGATTGTAATTATAAGTGATACAAAACTATATGTCTCATGTCTGGGTCATAAATCTTGGTTTTTTTGCTGAATCCGGTGTGCTGCAAGGTAGTATTCTGGATTCGTTATTATCTTTGGTCTTCATCTACTTATGATTTATGTGCCTAACTTCATTTTGAAGACGAACTGTATATTTAACTATATGCTAAAATTAACAGTTGGAATGACTGCTTAAAAACAAAAACAACTTGTGTCGTGGTTTGACAACAATAAAGTTTCAGTGAACATCGTTAAATGCAATGTACTCTTTTGCAGTGGTAAATCTAACCCTATAAATTTTAATTATCTTTTCAGCAATGATGTTACACCTTGGTGTATCTTTTTTAAGGGTTTGGGTATTACGTTCGATTCAAAATTTAGTTTAATAAGCACATATTCTGTACAATATCGGAACCATTTCGGGTACTTGCTTTTATCATTAGAAATGTCAAGCCCTTCTCTACAATTGATACGATATTGGCTGCATTATTGCTGATCTACGTTCCAAGTTGGAGTACACGTCAGGTATATGGGATACTACTTATAAAACTTATTCTAATATGTTTGAGAAGATTCGGCGAGAATTTCTAAAATTCCCATATTTTAAAATTACCAGTGTCTATCCACCTGAATGTTTTAATCATGAAACTTTACTTAATAAACTCCATTTAGAAACACTTGTACTTCGCCGAAATCGTAATAGTATTAAACATATTGTAGACTCATAATCAGTTGTATGCACCTAAATAGTTACATGTGATTACATTTGTTCATGCCCCTCAAGTAGAATCAAAAAAAAAACAAACAGGAATATCTTTCGCAACGCGGATGTTCGAACACACTAGAAGCTACGCAAATAAGAAAACAGATTCTACTTTTGCTACCCATTGCTTAGATACTAATCATAAATTTAACTCTAATTTTGATATTTTGCATATCCAAAATAAAAGTAGAAAACTAGATTTATTAGCATTTAGAAATTGACAGATATGACAAATTAGGTTTAGCTCTGAACGATCAAAAGGACTTAGATCACTCCCCCCTACTATGTGTAAACGTATGAATAACAATGTTCCTCACTAATTGAGATTATACTTTCATCCACCTGATGAGGCTACTGTGTGGCGAAACAATTGTAGTGGTGTTATTAAATTATTTGAAACTCATTACTCGTTTTTGTTATAAAATATTTGTAACATAGAGTTTCAACAAGTATGGATTAATTGTTTCTTTCGTTATTGGAAAGAAATTTCATAGGTTACGATTTGGTGGATGCGCTAATTAGATCAGACTTATTTGATAAATTTGTGAATTGTAATGGACAATGCTAATATATATGTGTTTGACGTTAGGACTAAGGACACTTATTTAACACTATTGGAATCATTTATACTCGACACCTACATATATATGTTTGTTTAAGCAAAATAATTATACTTAGAAGTAACTCCATCGATCAATGTTATGTATTAATCATTGCAGACCTACACGTGTCTACACGTCTGCGTTACAGTCAACAATTCACCATGCTGTCCTCCGTCCGTAAGTCACCTAGAAGTTTGCAGGACCTGCAAGAGCTTTTTTATAGAAACCGTGACGAGAATGCGCCTTGTTTATCACTTTGATGTCTCTGTTTTCGTGTTGCCTTATTATTTAACGCCACTAAGCTCTTTATCGTGCTTGTTTTTTTTTATTCCTTTAGTGGTATGGTAGTTTGTGAAGTGGCGGCCCTAGTTGTTATTTTTGTGTTGTATATTTAGTGTGCTTTTGGTTTGCCGCCGCTGTTTTTCCCCGTCTGTGTGTGGCTGTGTCGGCGTCACCGGTCCGGAGGCGCGTCTTCGCTTAATTAGACTCGAAAGATAAGCGATTCCCTCGCGCAATTTATGTACAGTCGCTTTGTAAATCTGTCGTTGTTCTTGCGTAGTTTCAATTAATTACGGGTGGTTGATTAATTGCGAACGCGCCTCATAATTAGTATTTCGCCGTGGGTGTGTGAGCTTATCTGCTCTTGCTTGGTAGTATGCTTTATTAACTTTAAAAGAACAAGAAGTACGAAGGGGACGACTCTGGTTTTTGTCTGCTGAAAGGCGCGACATCTAGATTTATTTATGAATCAAGTTATAATTGCATTTCCAATACACTCAAAACAAAAACAAGATGAGGGCGGAGAGATATTTAATAGAAGCACATACTTGTTTTTCACATAGAGGGTCCGGCTAAAGTATGGAATAATAACATTATTTATTTAAATACTGTTCTAATCTAAATTTTCTTCAAAGTTCTTTTAAATATATTTTTCTCTGTTTTAGTCGAGTTTTCGTGGCGTCTATTTTTACGGTGTCGTTGCTATGGCAACCAACTTTTCTTTGAAATAGTAACGTATGTTTTTTATGCTATTTTAGCAATATACACATACTTATCCATCGGTTCGTTTTAAAATTGTAATGGATTACATAACGAAAAAATTCAATAAAACTAGTAGCTTATTATAACAAAATGACAACAATAATACCTAATCATAACTATAATTACAAATCAACGTTTCAAACTAAAAACAACAATTGAATATGAATTAAAATTAATTTAGTGTTCAATGTGACGTACATTTTTTTGTATGCACATTTCTGGTCTCCCTGAAACAGCATAATTCTAATTCGGAGATCTTCTAAAATTGTTCGGCCGCTCCATATAAACTTTATTTTTTATGTAACCCCATAGGAAATAGTCACAAGGGTTCAAGTCTGGAGATCTGGCCGGGCAGTCTATTGGCTCTCTTCGTCCAATGCACCGGTTCGAGAAAACATTATTCAGATAATCCAAACCCTCTAAACCAAAGTGTGGAGGAGCCTCGTCTTGTTGAAACCACGAAGTTATTGTTATTAGGGTAAACGGCTTGTAATGTCAATAAATTTAATATCTTTCTGCATTGTTAAATTGCCATCTATAAAAAAGTGGTCCAATAATATTATCATTGATAATTCCTGCCCAAACATTCGCTTTTTGGGGTCGCTGAGTGGGAGCTTCTATTAGCCATTTAGGGTTTTCCTGAGTCCAATATCGACAATTATGTGTGTTAACATGTCCATTTAACATAGATGTGGCTTCATCAAAAAACAAAATCCGGAATTTGTTGGAACGCATCTTTCATGATTTCACAAAATTGCATCCCTCTATCGAAATCATCTGCCGGGCCAATTGAACTTTGTATGGATAAAAATTTTCTCTTTTAAGCAGTCTACGAACAGATCGTTCAGAAATATTGTAGTCACGTTGTAAATCATTGCACGATTTCCGCAGTCGTTCCTTCATCGCCAACAAAACATTTAATGCAGCATCACCACCAGTAGCAATTTTTGGTCTTCTCGTCTTTGGCTTTTCCTTTACGCTTTCGGTGTCTGCGTATTTTTTAATTAATTTGGAAACACAAGACTGCTAAATAGGAGCACGGTTAGAATAAACGATTTTGAATAATATGCATACTTCTTGTTGTTTCCGTTTTCGATCACCATATCCTACCATGATAAGAATAGCAATTTTATCCTTTTCTGTTAAGTGAACCATTTTTAACACACTCAAATGGAACTAACACCCATAAAATTATCAACAGCGAAGTTAATTGTCAAAAAATAACTGATAAACAATCAAAAATCGTCAACAGGCACAGGTAACGACAATTGCGTGACTATTGCAGTAGAATCCGATTTTTCTCGAAAATGTCATTATGTGACCGCTCATACAATGTAACTATTTGTACGTAGAAAAATGAACTGATTCTGAAAATACTTTAAAAAACATACGTTACTATCTTGAAACAAAAGTTGGTTGCCATAGCAACGACAAGAAAAACGTCGCGAAAACTCGACCAAAACAAAGCAAAATATAATTAAAAGAACTTTTATTTGAAGAAAATTTCGATCAGAGCAGTATTTAAATAAATATTCTATACTTTTGCCGGACCCTCTATATGCTTCGAATTATACCCACATCAAATGACATGTGTTTTTATAATCTTGAGCGTATTTTTTTATTAAAGTTCAGAAATTGTTAATTAAAATGGTTATCGATTATCCGGATTTATGATACATTTATCAGGAATCTTGGTAACAATAGATTAATTAGTAATGTTTCATAATTTTTTTATTGTGCATGATTGTATTCTGCACGAATATCTTCGTCTTTAGTATCGTTAGAGTATTTTTACTTATACTAATACATTTAATTGTACTTTACAGGTGCGAAGAGAAGTGCATGATCTATTCCAAGATCTTCGAGATGGCCGCAACCTCATTTCGCTCCTGGAAGTTCTATCTGGCGAACAACTTGTAAGTACTTAATTAATGATTTGAACAATGATAACGAAAAAAAATTTTTTTCTTGCAATTTCATTTTAATAATGTGCACTTATATTGATTGCCCAAGATGAATTAGTGTAAAAACATGATAAAGCTGCTTGTTCAATTGTGCCTCTTAAGAAATTACTTAAATTTTGCAAGTACTTCAGTTATTCCAAAAACATGCACTATATATAGTGGTAGCGTGCATAGTGCAAACGCTAACAAGAAACACAACAACAAAATTAAGCTATATTATCAAGAAACTATGAAGGTGTTCTATTGCTTTCAGATTAAATAATGTTTGGATGATAAAAAGATATTTGTTGCATACATAGAATGTAAAATTTTAAAATACAGACCCGCGCAAGGAAATAAGTAGGGAAATAAATACATACATATTTTTAAAAAATAAAAAGGTTTTATGTAAAACGCACTAACAGTACCCCCTAACTTATTATTAAAATTCTACAAGGGAGTTCCCTTGATGATATAGTTTCATTTTTTCTTTCTCCTGCATTTTTATATAATGGACATTAATGAATTGGGAGGAGAAGAATAAGAAAGAAAAAAAAATAACGATTATGAAAGTAATCGCAAACAAACTAAACCACCAACAGTAAGGCGCCTGCGTGTGGTTGGTGTATACTTAGCCCTCCACTTGGTCGAATGCAAGCATAGTTTGGGTGTGTACAGTCCCTGGCAATTGAATTAGAGCCACCTTTTAAATTTGGTGCTTTTTTTCAAATTCATCAGAAAAAAAGAACAAAAACAGAAACATATCGCTAATACAAAATGCTTATTCATCCTTTATACAAGATATCACATTAATATTTTGTTAATCCTCCTTTGGCTTTAATGACTGCACTGATTCTGTCTGGCATACTGAAAATACAAGTTTTCACCATTTCTTGCAGTTTTGCGTTCTCTTGCCAATGTCTGGAAATATTAGCTTTCAGAACTGCTGTTGTTGGGTTCCGGAATGAGTACGCAAGCTTTTTTAACATGCTCCATACATTTTCGGTCGGATTTAGATCGGGTGAGTTTCCGGGCCAGCGCAAAAGGGGTATGTTATGTTCTTGAAACAATCTTTTAATCGATTTTGCTGTATACCACGGTGCTCCATTCTGCATGAAGGTGTATGGCTCTTCTTCATTTAGAGAGTGGGGAAAAGGCAAAAATACAGTCTCAACAACTTTTATATATTGTAGTTGATTCATGGTGCCCTCCCTCCACGAAATACAGACGTCCGGTGCCATTCATTATGCATGACCACATCATGACTGATGATGGGTACTTATTTTTTTTTTCTGACCAGCTTCATTACCACAACGTTCCTTAACTCTTCGTCTAACGAAGTTAACATATTCCCTCATTGTCTCAAGTCATTCATCGCTGAAAATTACCTGTTGCAAAGAGAATGTGATTTGCAAAAATTAAATTTATTATAAAAAAAGTGGATACTTTTATGAAATGATTCATTAACGATAAAATTTCTACCCATTTACCTTTTTCCAATCTTCAACTGTAAAGTTTCTGTGAATGTTTGCCCATTCCAGGCGTGCTTTCTTAATTTTTGGTGTTAACCAGGCTTTTTGGCTGATATGCGACATTTGATTCCGGAAGCATACAATCGTGATCGCATCGTGCGGTCAGATATGTTTATATTATGCACTTTATCTAGCAGCTTTCTAGCTGAAAGCTGCAGTTTTTATAATTAAGCAGTCGTCTCTTTCGGTGATTTTACGGGCACCACGGCAAGGGCTGCGACCGCTTGGTATTGAATTAATAATGCAATTCACAATATATTATTAAAACACATTAATACACTTCTCAACACGAGTACGTACAATTTTAAACTAAAATTGTTTGAATAATCGGACGAATAATAATTCGTAGCGCACACACATCGTATTTCCTGTGTTTATAACATCAGGTGTTTGGGTATAGGAAGGGCATTCTCCTAATAATATAACGGTTTTTTTTGTTGTAGGAATAGATCCTCTTTGAACAACTAAATCTGTTTACAGTTGAAAATTTGAAATATATTTAAATACAAACGGCTTCCGTTGCAAATTTTGAATACGCTAAGGTTGCTCTATTTCAATTACCACGTACTGTATAGTGTTCGCACTATGCGCGTCACTACTGTATAAATTCCTTCGAATATTTTTTACGGACAAAATATCATTGTTTCTTAACTTTGTTCCTGATCTGCAATTCGTTCTTTGAAATACCTAAAGTTGGTCTACCTTTCGCTGAGGTACCTTCCTCATCTTGTTTGTGTTTGCATCTTGTTCAAAACATCAGGATCCATTCATACCTCTTCTGGCCATCTAGTCTCCAGCTAATCGATTCACGTTATAAGTTCCCACCAATTTGGCAGTGAATGACGCAGCTACTTACGTGATGTTGTGTCTATTTAATTAGTGATCATTATCAGTCTCTTGTACACCCAATTGCCTCGGTGATTTCTGAACGATCGGATGATCCTGGGCTTGGTCGAACTTGCTTTGAATTTTAATAATGTTTTCCGACAAGCCATTTAACACTGAGAATCATCCAGACCACGTTGTTCTGGAACGTCTAGACTCACTTGCTGTGCCATGATGCGTCGTCGTCAATTTGGTCTGATCACAGTCTTATATACCTTAATCTTGCACTGTGTTGCGTATGATCGTGACCAAATATCAGGAACAAATATTTACAAATAGTGAAAAGACGTCTACTGTCATCTCTTTTATGTATTACTGCTGGACCTTCCTCTATTGCATAGCTTCCATAGTTTTTCAGGTGATCAACTTTGTCCAACTTGTTATTATTTTCGTTCCATTGAAATTCATAGTTTGCGATGCCTCGCCGACAGTGTACAGTACGACGTTGCTTGTTTCATCATAGCTTTCATCATTGCTTAACCCTTAACCTATAAACTGTTATGATATTTCCCAGCACCTTTTTGTTTCACACATAACACTATACAATACAAATTGGGGGTTAGAGAAATAACTTCACCGATTCATACAAGAAACCGGGCCAGCAAGGAGGTATAACGACAATTTCGTTAGGCAAAATAGGCACGGATGAAGAAGAGACCCCAGCCTGCAGTTGCTGTAGTGTGAAGAGAGCAGGCGTGGATGCGCGCATTCATTGTACAAGGCTGTAAAGCAACAAGTGTCATCGATTTTCTTCTTTTTAATTTTGCATAGGATCTTCGGATTTATACTATTTAGATGTATAAAATTGTGGTGTTCATCTCTTGTATGAGGAATGTGTCTTTCACGTGCCGTAGCCATAGGTTTGGTTTGTTCGAATCTTTCCATAAATAATTTGGCGATAGCAGGTAGAGATGAGTCCACGGGAGTACTTCCTATTTCTTTACAAGGTTGGCCGTTGTAAACAAAATAAGTGCTATGCCCGCTTTGTCAGCAATTAATTCACTCCGAATATGTTGTTCTAGTGTGACTATCGCTTCATTAAATTGAATAATGGGTGATCTATGTGGGATCTATTTTTGATCATGTCTGAAAGTATGCTTAAAAAAGCTTAAAGAAATGTGGAATGAAATGAAGCATGGTAAACTTCATAGAATAATTAATTACATTTAGCAAAACTTTGGGTGGACATCGAAAATACGATTTTTTGAACATGGGAAAAATATATATGTCCGGTCATTCCTACGCTCTTGCTACACAATATCTTTTAATTACATTTTTACGACTTACAATATCTTTATCATTTGACTCATATATTAATTCTACAACAAAGTCCAGTACATTACCTTACTCTTAGAATAGAAAAAGAATATCTAAGGATATGGCACAACTGTTTTCATTAATGTATCCTGCAAACATAATAACTAATACTGACGAACATAACCTATTGTGGGGCGTTGAAATACATATGGAATGCTATTATGTGAAACCAACGCATATATCTTATTTAGGCCACCTAATGAGAATTTCTTTTTTGTATGTTGCGTCAAGCGCCCACATAATTTTAATAACAATCGACTGGAACCAAATTATGAAAAATATTCAAGAGAAGTTCGATTCAGTCCTATTCGGAACTCGTCGGTTTCCAAAGCATGACTAAATATAAAAGACCGGATTTTGAGAAAATGTGACTGGCACAGCTTAGAGAAAGAATGGAATGCCGTGTCCGTACGTAGTGTGTTGTGATATCTCCGGCTACAGGCAGATTCCCGCAATAACATTCCGAAGTCTTCGGCTGACCTTGACATTACTGAGTACAGTTAAGTTGCTTCGCGTTCGCCATGAAAATCGAGCTCGTACGAGTGAAGTATGCAACCAATCGTACAGAAACGCATTAAATTTAGCATGAATCCGTGCCGTTTCGTGCTGCAGTAATAGTGTACGCAATTATTCCCACTCCTGTTTTAGCACTGCTTTACCTAGCTTCCATTCACGTTCCTTTCGCCTGTCTTCTACTTATTTATAAGCATTAAAGACGCGTTATTCATCGAGATATATCATTACTGTGCTGCGATTATTCTCGTGGCCTTGTCATTGGTATAAGTTTCAATCGCACGAGACCAAAATAACGATTAGAAGAATTTCAATGCAATCGATATTGGTATGTTTATTAGCTAAAAAAAAACAAGCAGAAAAGGAAGGACGGAGAAGGACGACCAGATAGCAGGCATTGTCGGTAATGCCATGTACGGAGAGTTCGTCGATTTTATTATAGACCTCTATTACGTCACTACCGAAGAAAACCGCGTTAGGAATTATTCATTAAACTATTCCTAGAGCGACATACGATTCCGAACTAAACGTGCACAAAATATCGATGGCGGTGTATATGTAAATTTGAGGTCAACATCATGGGTGTTACGATATTTTTCTAACAGGGAATGAGAAACTGTTTTGTTGATGGAATAAGTGTGCGTTTCTAAAATGTTTCTGAAACCTTTTTTGATTTCATTTCATGATGTTGGATATCATTGTTAGCATTACGCAATATAATAACTACTGCCATGAAAGCACTCCCTTCTTTATTTGTAGATTTGACTTTTGTTCGGCTTTTTGTTCAAAACGTCACACTCCGTATAGTTGCAAATCAAGACTTGGCAAGACTTATGCTTTAAAACATCTTAATCGATCAATATTTCGCGTGTAAATTTTCCATTGTTTTTTTTTGTCCTGTTATTTGGATTATATCCTGTTGGACAATAAAGTTTTATTATTATTATTATTATTATTATAACAAATTAACATATTAATGTCATTCCATCGTCATTTGGCATTCCTTTCATTATGCCATGCTCCGGAATGTTACTACGGTAGTTAAATAGCAGAAAGGAGCTGTTTTATTTTTAAAATACAGATAGCTCGTTCCGCCATCATAAAATTAATTAATACGTATTGTTTGCACAAACACCAACCAACGATTTATGCGTTCACCAATATCAATCCATCTTCTCTTCGGTCTTCGAAGAGTCCATCTCCCTTTCATGGGTTCATAAAGGAGTGCTCGTTTGGAAAATCGATCATCTGGCATTCTCTCTAGATGATCACATGTGTATATTGTTTAATCTTCGCATTAAGAAGTGAGGCACCTAGATCCATACTGACAATTTCGTTACGGAATCAACCTTTATATGGACGTAGAAATATCAACTGACTCCTAAATTCAACTAATATCTTCTGTGCCGTCACCCAAATCGCGGATCCGTACAACATTGTGGGTATTACAATGACTTTATAAGGATATAGTTGAAAACGAAGACTTTCACGGCTAGAGTAAGATGAACTTCCCTGTTTGGACCGTGATATAACACGGTGCAAACCCGGAAAAAGTTTGTCTCACAAAGTTTTAGTTCTCTTATGATGTTTTCGTATGTAAGGTGTTTCTTACGGCTTATGGTGCCGCAGGTAGAATTACATTTTGCTATTTTGTTGTTTATATGATTACTAGCTTCAGAAGTGATACTTCATCAATGACGTGTCGTTTATGCCTATTTTAGATCTAGCGGGTTATTTTCCTTTGAAAGTCATTATTTTTGTTGAACACGTTGAAACTTTCATATTTGGCGAGTTTGTTAAGCAAGGATAGGGGCCGGATCTCACAGTGTTCATTTTCTTGAAACATAGTCTGATCAGTGACGTATGTATGATGGTATTTAGACATAGTAAACAAGCATAGCGAGAATTGGTAAAATTGTGCACTAACCACTGAATGGCAACTACGAACTGTATGTATGACACGCTAAGAAAATGCAAATTTTGCGAATGAGAAAGGAAACAAGCGAAAAAATACACAAATTCTACAAAAAGGAATCATCCCTAATATCTTCGAAACCGCCCATTTGCGGACCCATGTTCATTAAGACTTTCGGAATATTTCAAGCCATGCTATCCCCTTCAAAGTTTGCAACACATTTTTAAAAAACACTTGCATATGTTAGCATCAAGGTGTTCTACATTTTAATTAACATTGGACAGTGTGCCTGCTGTAATTTACTGGCATTATGTTTATATAAATATAAACGTAATCATAACCAATAATAACACGCTGGCTGGAGCAGTACAATTAAATATTTAATAATAGCATACTTTTATACGCCAGTTATTTCATGAATACATTAGTTGATAAGCAGGGATATACTCCCAAGATTATCCCTGCTGCAAACCATAAAGATAAATATTTCTTTAACTTTTATGTTGGTCGTATAATCCTTTATGTAATAGGCATCTATTGATTTAATGTACATTTTCATCCTGCAATTAATTTTACTCTAATCGTTAAATTCCCGTTTTTTTTAATATTTTTTATGTATTTATGGCTTAACAGTAAATAATAATCTAATAAATTTTATCGCTGCAATAACGCATTTATGATTTCTATAAGAGAATATTACTTCATCTTTCTTGTAAACAATTTTGGAATTTTTTTGATACAATAATCATGTAATAGAAATGATAGATTAGAAATATTAATTGTAATTAACAATAATAATGAATGGAAATAAAATGTATCAACCAAGCATTTAAGAGGGCGGGAACCTTACTGTAATTCACTATCCACTTGCTTACTGTTTCATTGACATTTCGTGTTTATATTAAACTTACCTGTTTTTACCTTTTTTTGCAAATTATGTAATAATTTCCCATATTCAATGACGGAAAGGTTGATCCGCAAAGTATTTCATTAAAAGGTTCCTTGAAATTGATACATAATGCGTTCTTCAAATAAATATTATTACGAAGCACGTTCGTGCCGTTAGGTCATGACATCTGCTCACAGCTGCTTTCTAAATATTTATCTATCATCGTAATCCATGTAACGCAGTGTTTTGTGTTGCAGCGGTACGAAGCTATGTAACATAAGTTGTAAAAAATTAAACACTGTTTTCTGGTTAATTATAATTTAGCCTTATCAAAACCGGTTAATTACATATTAGTTACTATCTATAATGAGATATTGCACGAAGTTTACAAACTTTCAGTTGAAGTTTATAGATTTTTAGCACTTTTCACTTCCATAGTAAATCGTCATTTTGTGTTTTTATATACATTTTGGGAAATTTTATATTTCTTTTTTCCCAAATAACGAGCCCCAGATCCAGCTGAGAGGCTGAAGATATATTGTATACGCAAAATTTTAAATTATTTTATAAATACAATTACCAGCTAGAAATGAATTCAATTAAAAAGAAGACTCTTTAAAATTATATATTGGTGCAACCAAATTTAAGCAAACACAACACATTTTCTTTTATTTTAAATATTAAAAGTGTTAATCTTTAAATACCATATACTTGTTTGTTTTTGATTACATATAAATAATGAATATATTTGTCTCGTTTATTGTCCATTTTACCATCTTGATAGCGTTAGTAAAAGGCCTGCCTTTAATCAAATACCAGTCCATACATTTTGATTGTTCATAACGTGTTGATACAAATTTAAAAAAATTGAAATATTAAAAATTGAATGCCTTTAACGTTTATATTTTATTTCCAGCCACGCGAAAAGGGTAACATGCGGTTCCACATGCTCCATAACATCGACACCGTACTGCACTTCCTCCACTGTAAAAAAATTAAGTTAGTAAATATTAGATCTGAAGATATAGTAGATGGCAATCCGAAGCTCACTCTAGGACTCATTTGGACAATCATTCTCCATTATCAGGTAATTGTCTCTTTCGCGTTTTCGTGTATGGTTTTTTTTTTGAAATTATAAGTGATTATGTTACTACTACTTACCACTTTCTGTAGCTTCTTGTGTTTTTCTTCTAATTTGCTGCTATGTTTCTTCTTAGCGATCGTCGTGTATTAAATGTCGACCCTATTGCTAAAATTCGAGGCCAGTTCAATAAGCGCTCATTAAATATTCTCACATTTCTCCTTACATACCGACATTGCGCATTTTTAACGCCACTTTATTTCATGTTAACGCTGACGCAAGCAACTACAGGGAAGAAAGCAGGTAAGGGCAAGTGTAAGACGGTATATTTTGGCGAAGAGTTTGCGACAGAACCATTTTATTTTTAGTTTTCATCTTTCATGATTTCGATGATTTCTTTACACTATCATCCACTGATTCTTGTTAATTTTTGATGTGTCTTTTTATTTAAACATTTGCGCTTGAGAACTGGCTGTGACATTAATTATATATACATACATTATATTAGTTACTTTTATTATGTTTGCTACTTATTTTAGTAATAACGTAAGGGAGTCAGAATTTTTCAAGGTTGCCTCATATTAATTAAAGATCTTTCCCATAAATAAAATTCCTTATTCAGGTTACATGTCGTAATGTCATTGAAAAACTCTGAATCATGAATATATTTTCATAACTACATCACCACCATTAATACGTATCCCTACTCCATGTATTTGACGTAATATAGATAACCTACATATCTTAAATGCATCGGTATTATAGTTCACATCACCTACGTGAGTGCATGGTAGTATATCCTGTAACATATAGATGGCGCCAGAGTACCGATTTAGCCATTCACCGAGTTAATGTAGTAATGTATATATTTGAGAAGAAAACAACATATTTTTTATGATAATTTAGCCCTACTTTAAATATTAAGTTATGTTGGCTATTCGACTTGATAATGGGAATTTACGTATTCCCGAAACACGTATCGTCCCGAATTAATCAATACTTTGTGCGGGAGGAGTAATCCGAAAAGTGTGTTTATGTATAATTGAATTGTTTAATTTAATTTTTATCTTAACAAAACCGCACTACTTAGTGTACGGCGATTTTGGGCGTCTAACTCCCAGCATATTCGGATATATTCCTCCAGTCACTTATGTAGTTATGTAACATAAGGGGAAAGAATGAAGTGGCGACCTAATTTCACTGAGATGTAATACGAAATTACATTACGGGAGGGATTTAATGGGAGATACTTCTGCGTACGTACTCGGCCTAAAATCACCGGGCGGTTGTAATAGTGTCACAAGTAAATTAAAATTGGTTACGGGCTCTAGTATTATAGATCGATTTAACCTCTTCCTCAAGAAAACGTTATTTCTTGGCACCATTTACCATTACTATTATTACCAGGTAGATGATGAATGATACGCTGCATCAATTTAATCCTAGTTTACTGCAGTACACCAGAACCACTCCTTATTGTTCTTGAAATGAATCATGTTATTGGATTAATACATAGTTTTCGATTTTATATGGGTTTAGTACTGCCTTGCAGCAAATACCGAATTCGTGATGTTCTACTTTAAGCTTACGTACAAAACGATTATTAAATGCTTTAACCTTATGCACATACGAGGCCAGATTAAAATAAAATCTATCTAACGAGAAAATAAAAGGTTTAGAGCAAGATGTTATTGTTCGATATAACGACGAAATCGTTCGATGGAGCTACGTCAGAGCTGTCGTAACTTAACAAAGCGGCAGTTGACGATTCTTTTCCTGAATTTTGTGAATTTTGTAAGGTCTTCAAAATGTCTAGTCTTATGCATAATTTTCCTATACCAATGACACATCTCATTTCATATGTAGCGAAAATTTAGCTTTTAAACGAATAGGTATATCGCACACGTGTTTGTAGACATACTGACATATTTATCACTAATGGCTTCGTGCATTAAGGTCTCCTAGATCGATCTCACTTTAATTAACCTCATTAAAACCTTGCAGTTATGGGAATGACTGCGCTAACGTGCAGAATTGTGGTTTTCCTTCTGGCATATGAGAGATAAGCAAAAATAATGCTACTACGTTAATGATGAGACGAATAACCTCACTGTGCTCTCAATTGAACTACATGCATACAAACGCGCATACCTACCTACCTACAAGCGATTACTATCATTATTTGCATTGTATGCCATTGTACACAGGTAAAAGAGAAAAATAAAAGTTACCCGTTTACAGTGGCGTACACGAGCGAACGAGAAAAGAGGACAGCAGTGCTGTTGGCTGGTTCTGAATACTACAAAAACTAGTATGGCACGAACTAAAGCAAAAAAATACAGGTGGTCGAACGAGGAAAGTGCTTTGATAGCAATTCAGTTCCACACATATGTACAGACAAAAGTTGGAGATAGTTGTCTGGACGAAAGAATGCTTATATGTCTTATTGTTAGTAATACAATTCCAATAGAAACTTGAGAAGATTTATATTCAATTAATACAATATTGCCCGAAATAAACAGTTGGCGGTGTCTCTATGCACGGGCCGTCATACCCACGTTAGAAAGTATTTATCTGGATAGTATGGACCTGTCAAGTAAACGTTGAGCAATTAATTAGTGCCTAATTGTTAAAAATGTTTTTTAGTACAGAGGGGAAAGTTGTTCTAGTGGAGAAATATGTTCGCTAATACGGAATAGGCCGATTCAACTGTGCAAGTCTGCGGTACGTATGTGATAAATTCCCATAATAGTTTGATAAACGTTCTCCGATTAATGACATAATTTTAAAGGTTGTTGAAAAGTTCAGAAATACTGGCAGTGTATTGTGCCAACGAAAAGGAAAGCCGTCCCAGGACAGTGAACATTAACAATAACCATCAACGCGTTTTTGAGCAGATCTTAGAAAATCTGAATGTCAACCAGCACAGCGTTGCAATTTGGTGTAAAGAGAACTTCCTTGAAAAGAATCCTGAAGGAGCTGGGTTCATTTTCGCATGTGATTCAGGTATACCAACAGTTACATCCTCTGGATTATCGCAGTAGAGTGGAATATTGCGCCAGAATTCTCGCGTTACAATCCTGAATTTCTTTAAAATGTATGGGTTTCAGACGTAGCACATTTTCATTGTCGGGCCATGTGAATCGGCGCACAAATCGATTTATGGGATTTGCCAGAACCGATGAGGTCCAAGAAGTTCCTTTACATAGTGCAAAAGTGAGTATCTGGTGTGCACTTTCGGGACACGGAATCATTGGTCCGTACTTTATGGAAGAGAATGGTAGACAAGTCACACTTAATCAATAGCGGTACATATAAATTTTAACACGCTCTATCCCTGATCAACGTCGATTCTGTCGTGCACGTAATTTGGCATTTCGAAGTTGTCATTCTGCTGCCGCAGTTCGTTAATTTCTTCAGGGACATTTTCAAACCAAAATCATTTCACGATTTACTATCTTCCCTTATCCTTCACATTCGGCAGACCTCACCTCTCCAGACACATACGTTTGGGGCATGACCAAAGATGTCGTCTTCAAAAGATCACCACAAACCATCGATGAATTAAAGGATGCCATTAGAGTCTTCTTTGCACAACTGAAACAACCCTTATTCGATAAAATAACGACCAACTTGAAACATCGTTATGAAGTGAGTCTTGAACACCTCCTCGTTCAAGACTCACTTCATAACATGCACATCTAGAACATGTAATAATGTCTAAATAATATGTTAAAAAAATAAAAGAATTATAAATTCAGTACTGTTTATTTGGGGCCATACTGTAATTAATTAACCATTGGACATTACCATCTCTGGAAGCTGACTTGCAACTCATTTTCCGAGTTGTAGTTGAGCAGTTGTTTCATATTCTTTTGGATATTAGTTTTAGTCGAAAATATTCGTCCCTTCACCGCAGTTTTTGAATTTGGAAATAACAAAAAATTATATGGGGTAAGCCAGGTGAATAGGTAGCTTGCTTTTTTCCTTGAAAGGTCACCCACAATGGGCGTGTTGTGATTGGGCGCATTGTTATCATAAATGATGCACTTGTCAGACCACAATTCGGGTTTTTTTCTTCGAACAGAATCCGCCATCTCTAAAGTGCCTTTAAATACCGTGGTTGGTTAACTATTTGCCCCTGTTCTATACATTCATGGTGGGCTATCCCTTCAGTATAGTTTTAAACTGCGACCGCGACATGCGTACCTTGTTAGGATGCGGTGAACCCGAAGATTTCCATTCTATGATTTAACTGTTAGTTTTTTAGCGTCATAGTGGAAGCGCCAAATTTCATCATTTGTAATTACAACAGATGGGCGTTTGAAGAAAAATCAATTGCAACAACAAGCCGACGTTATTTCTGTTCATCCATCAATATCCGAGGCGCAAGAAATCAGGCAGAAATTTTTCTCAAATCAAATTCTTTAGATAAAAGTAGCCTAACTGTTTCTCGATTAATGTGAAGTTCTTCAGCTATCAATTGCACACTTAATCGCCTATCGAGTCGTATTGCAGCGCGCACTCTGCTAATATCAACATTCGCCATTGTTATTTTTGGCTGTCTGCTTTTGGAGTCATCCGTCACATCTTCTCGCCCATCACTACTTGAGCCACTCAAACACACAGTCGTTTCAGTAGTATTTACCGATTTTCATGCAAATTTTGATATTAATACGTTCTAAATATCTACCACCCATTTTCACGCCAAAGTGTGCACGTGGACATCTTCTCAATAGCTAACTGACAACGACAGCTTAAAATTTACATTTTAATTTAGACATGTGTAAATGCGAATACTTATGTGATGTCGATACAATTACGCCACGGGAGTTAATTCTCACACCTCGTATATTTTATAGAAAATTGTGTGGATTCAAAATGTTGGTAAATACACATTTAAGAGCATTAATATGTACTTCTTGCAGAAGCAATATCGAATGCTATTCTTTTCGATATGGTTTCAAATGTAATGCTACAGATATATACTCCGGAGTTCTAAAGAAACCCCAGCTGCAATTCGTAAGCATGCAAAACAGATTGAAATTCTTAAGTTATAGGCATTGCTATAAATCTCTCTATAATATGCATCCAAGATCAATGACTTGAGTGTTTGTAATGGGCGAGATGTAGAACTGGCGCGCACTTTTCTTTTTAAGCTCATCGAACGATGGAATTCCTCACGTTCTACTCCCACTATTCAATACCACGCAAATGAGATTTACATATTTATCGTCACCACCACTCTCTATTTGTCGGATTAATATAACGCATGCCTCGAATTCTTGAGGCACACATTCGAACGTCCTCCGTCTTCTAAAGGCATTCAAAGTCATCGTTGATAAATAACACGTGCTCCAATATATGGAATTGAACAAAAAAAGAAGATTCGTCTCGTAGTATGCCATAGATATGAATTTTTAATGAATTTTTTCGCTCCAGAGTCTATCTAAAGATGTGAGTTCATATGCGATGAGATCATCTCATCACTATTCCATTAATTTTAATTTGGCGCCTCGTTTGGTGTAATTATTTTGACATTTAGCACCAACACTTCAATTGCTACTCCGTTATTTACGCTGATTATATTAACATGATTTGCCTGGTCTCTTTGTTAATCGATTGTTTTGGTTGCGTTTTACCTGAGAGACGATGATGTCATTTTGATTTTACTTGTTTATTTCGTTATAACTTCCTACGCTTATTGTAGGTATTACGAAAATAATCCTGCATGTATTAATGCTGATGAATTTACAGTTTGTTTACTGAAATGCAGTAAATCCACTTTGAAGCTTCTCCAAGGTATTTTTGATGGAATATTTAAAGAAATATTTTTAACACGTTGACGCCGGCGCCCGGTTTTGTGTTTTAGTCTAGCGGACGGCGTTTTTAAACTAAAGCCGGCGTCAACGTGTTAAGCAGTTCTTCTGCATTAAATGCACTATATGTAGGTATTTCTAGCGGCTTAAAATTTCTATACCCTTAGTTACTAAATTTAGCGCAGACAGAGCTGGAATCTCTAAGTGTACATAAATGGTAAATACTCGTATTTACTATTAATGAAAGTATAATTATTAATTACATTGTATTAAAGTTACTAGTGTTCTCCACGAACTGTTCTTTTGGACAATGAATTTGTTGATAAAATACATTTTTTTTCTAAAATCTTGACTATTTCTAATTTCTTTTTTGGGTATGTTTTTGGACCTGCTTCTAGGTATTAGGGTGGGGGCATAATTTTTGGCCACCACACCGTTTTTTGCCACTGTATGCTTTTTGTGGTAACCAATATCGGTAAAATATGTAGTGTTAATTATTTCTTCCAAACCAGATAAAGTTAAACTTTTGAGGTACTAACAACATATTCCTTTTTATACAAGATATTCTAAGCATATAAATTTAAAGAAAGTCATTCGTTTTTTGTATATTTGTGGTTTCAACTAAAAACGTTAAAAAATACTTAGAGAGGCCAGAAATGGTGCCTCTACCCTATACAAACAAAATCGAAATACTAAGCACGCGAAGCCCGAAACCTACCCACTTCAATTACATTTTGTCAATAATAGATCTTCCATAGTGAGTACTCCGGACACTAAGAATAATGATATAAAGGTTGTGTTCTTTGCAACTTGCCACAGTAACGAAAGTTATAAAGACGGTGGGGCATCCCTATTTCCCTAGGGTCTCGGATTCTCATTGCGCAAAATTTTCCGCACAATTCAGGTTATGACCATATGCAAATACTTGTTAATATTTAAATCTTTGAGGGGTTAACTGATTATCGTGCAATAATTGATTTGTGAATGGTTGCTGCTTTGACTTTTCCACCTACTTTTCTGTTGATGATCGCCCAGAGGGTGTAATACATACATAGGGGCTAAAACATACACTTTCTTTCGTGGTGTTGGCTTAGAGCATCATTCCCTTTGTGTGTCTACGTATTTTGTTGAAGAAAACGTCTATTTTTTGTATGGACGGGTTTAAACCACAAAGAGCTGGCATTTCGTCCACCACTCGGGCCTCCAAACCCTATATTATAAGAAACAAGGCTTCGATCGCTCGCCATCGGTCTAAAGCGAGATAAGAGAATATGATACAAAAATTTGTGGTTAAATTTTGATTTTTTTTAAATTGAGGTGAAGCCGAACTAACTTTTGAAACTATTATCCTTCTTATCGTAATTGACATAACAGAGCCTCGATGGCCAAGAGCGTACATCTAAATTAGTTTATGGCACGAGCGTTCTTATATAAGTACAGAGAAGATAAAAAAGCAGCCTGCACCAGATCTGGGTAAACTCCAAAGATTACTTCCTGCACCATAAATATTCACATTCCATGAGAGTTCATTTTATTGTATCTGGTCGATTTATGTTCGTGCAATTTAAATGCCACCATGTTATGATACATTGCTACATGAATTTCCACAAGATGCTGTACGCTACGTTAAAAATACAGAGATGTGTTTGATTATTTAAAAAATGTATTGCTCTTATGGAGATCATACCCCACGTTTCCAAATCTATTTAGATAATTAATTTTCCATGTGTCGCTCTGAACACTATAATAAATTTTATGTTGCCAACTGAATCTGTGAATTTATCCTGGAAAGATTTGTATTTATGGGTTATGTTCAGTTATGTTCTTATACGAATGTTGATAGAACACTGTTCATTATTATACAACAGGCATACCTAACGTTAAAGAAAACACAAGGAAACATATATTATCCCTCTTATTGCTGTTAATCACGTGTAATATTGTATTTATTTACAGAGAAACATATATGGATTTACACAATATAAATACACAAATATTTACATGGGTATGCTTACAACAAATTAAAAATCATTTCTATAATAAATTTGTCAAATTAAGTAGTATCGGAGGATATGATTATGATGATGAAGCCGATGTTAACGTATTAATAAATTTTTTGGGTTCATCTTGCATCTCGTCCAATTCCCACATTTCTTCTCCAATTAAAATTGATAGAATATAAGTCAAAAAAACCATTATGATAAATATTAATTTTCTTACTTTTCATAACATCTTTATGTCATTTTGCCAATTCTGAAACATTGTCATATCCTTGCTGAATAAGCACAGGCATATCTTGAACTTGAAATCTTATATTACTGTGCCTCATATAATCCTTGACATGTGCCCATACCAGTTCAATGGGATTTAAGGTGTAGTGGTACGGTGGTAATCTCAGAATGGTGTGTCCCTGTTGAGCGGCTCCATCATCGAGTACATATTTATTGTACTTGATTTTTTGTTGTGATACTGTTTTCACAAAATTACCCCTTAATAATCCTTCCACAATTGAACCGATTTGTTCCAAGATAAATACGTAATAGAAGACAAGAAAAACTGAGAGAATACAAGTGACACAGAAAGATGAACCGTAATTGACAAATGATAGAAACAATAATTACAATGATTAGCTTTACCATGTTTACCTTACATAAATCTTACTCAGTAAGTTTTCCTCGTTTTGTTACATACTTAATTTACGATACTTAGTCTATGGCGGTGTACAGATATGTATACATGGTGCTAAAAGAAATTAAAAGTGATACAAAATTAAAATAGAAAAGCAACCTTGATGTTGTATATGTGGCAGTAATAAAACTTGAATGGGTAATTTATTTTCTAGCACGAATAATTAAAATTATTTAGATAAAAATCGCTTTTTTTTTCTTACTTTTTTGATCCGCAAAATAAAAACTAATTAAAAAAATTCCATTCCCATATGTATCACATTGTGAAATTCATCAAGCTACCTGGACTACACAATGTTCTATTTTAGCTCCGAATACAATATTACTCGTTTCCGGTGACGTTTTCGGTATCCGGTCTGGGTGTAGAATCATCAGTGACGCCGTTACACTTGCCGAGTTTCGTACGATCCACCGAGGTTAATTGCGACTTTCTTCCTTCATCATCTTCATTTGATTATGCACCTTACACCTCGTTCCGTTCCGGTCAATTCCTAGTTTGGAGCTCCTTGCACTGCATATGCTAAACGGAAATAGATAATCCATCTTATAGTAAAGTCTGACTCACAGTTACGCTATCAAAACATATACCGAGAGTTAGGAAGCGATTTGATTACATGAATGACATGAAACTGACATAAGAACTCCGTTAGGTAGAGAAGAGTCCGCGCAAAATTAAGAATTGTGCGAGCCGCTATACTTCACATACCTGTGCGTTGGAGAGAGCAGAGCAGAATGGGAGGGGTTCAGACAATGAGCCGTGTCACGCTAGGTTATTTGACAGTTCCTTCTTGTGTCTTGTTTCCTAAAGGGTGTATGGTTATAGTTAATAATGGACTGTTTATGCTTTTATTACGAATTAGTGTTTGTTTTTTTTTATTTTCAAATTTAGAACAGTTGCAAGCTGACTACATTGATTTTGTTTTATAGCTTTAGTTTCGAAGTAATGATTTATTTCATTATAATATTTATAAGTTAAAAAATACCCCTTACCACCTTGTTGAGTAAAGAGCTCTGAATACGCATTTCGGCAACTAAGTTGCCATCCTCAGCAGAAAACCACAAAGGAAAAAATATAATGTAAAGCGTAGCACTCCGAGAACAATCCTGTTCTTAGAACGCCACTATCAAACATTCAATGAATCGAACTTTCAAACAAATCGTTATCGTATCAAATCGAATTGTCTGACGAACACTGCGCGAGAATCATGTACAAAAAGTACAGACCTTACAACTTGAAGAACATCCTTTATGTTTACAGTTTTGCCGATGGTTTCTACAAAAACATGTACAATTTCCAAACTTTCCTTCCATTGTATTGGCGACTGATAAAGCAACGTTTACACGTAACGGCATAAATAACTGTCGTAATTCATATTTGGACTGTGGGAAATCCACATGCTGTTCGTCGTAATCATTTCCCGCATAGATTTTCGATAAACGTTTGGGCCAGACTGGTCAACGGACAACTTATTGGCCCATTTGTGTTGCCAAATCGAATGAATGGATATGATTGTGTCTTGTTTTTGCAAAATCATTTGATGGTAGCATTGGATGAAGTTCCTTTGAATGTACGTCGACAAATATGGTTTCTTCACAATGGCGCACCGCCACGTCTTAATCGTTTAGTTCGCCAACATTTAGATAATGTGTTTGAAAATAAGTGGATTGGTCGAGGTGGTCCAATGCCATGGCCCCCTCGTATCCCCTTGATTTCTACTTATGGGGCGTTATGAAGACCATGGTATACACCAACGACATAATTGATTTAGATTATCTTCGTAACCGCGTTGAGGCAGCTGCTGCAACAATTCGACAGCAAGACCAAGGCCTAGTAAATTATGCCAATTCATGGATACGTCGAGCGAGACTTTGCGTTCAACAACACGGTGATAACTTTGAACAACTAGTGTTAAGTGTATTCCATGAATCATATAAAATTGTTTAAATTAATATGCTTAATCCCCACTTAAAAGTAAAAAAAAATGAAATTCCAAAAAAAAAATTAAACATGAATATCTCTCTTGTTTTGCAACTTTGTTAAGATATTTTTGACCTTATTTTATGATTTTATGATGTTTAATCACCCCTTGAAAATAAAATCACAAAACCGTAAACAGCCTCTTGTATACACACTAAAAAATGTAATTTGTAAAATTCATCTACACAGAGAAAAATTTATAATTATATTAGAGTTAAATATAATTTCTGGGTATGTATGGGACACTAACTTTTTGTAATAGTATTTGTTTTATGTTTATAATTAGTAACATTTATAATTGAGACTAACAAACAGTATACTCACTGTTACTAAATATTATATTCACTTCAAGACTTCCTTATAGTAGTTTTCAGTATTAATTATACTTATCATATATTATGTTATTCTAAATATAAAAAATAAAAAATACCCTTACCACCTCGATGAGTGAAGAACTCCTGGATACGCATTTCGGCAACTAAGTTGCCATC
>JARFOC010000393.1:0-14648 GCA_031763485.1 Osmoderma eremita | reverse complement strand
CTTCACTCATAGAGGTGGTAAGGGTATTTTTTATTTTTTACTATTTTAAGCCACCGTATCCTATTTTGTATTTTATATTCTAAATATATATACATAAACTTTTAGAAGACGGAGGATTAAAAAATATACACACATTTAAAGTACACTCTATATCAATGTTGTATTTATAATTATCCGCGGAATTCCCTGCTTTTTTAGTACAATCAGGATCCATTTTTGGAGATAACGTGTGTACGAAATAAGACCGTTATGGTCATATACACTATCCATTTATTAAAGAATTTGAAAATATGCACTGCTAAGGATGAAATCTCCCAGCGTGCAAAACGGATAAATTTTAATTACACGTGAGCGTATTTATTGAAATTGCACCAACTATAATTAAGGCCTTTAAAGAGATACGATCTAAACCGTCAAAAGTATAACGTTACCCGCTTAACTATGCGTTGAGATCCCATAACGGTACATCGACTCGAATTTCTAAGATTAACAATTTATGAGTGGGTGTTTGCATAATACAATTGCTTACACACAGTTAATGGAACATTCTGGTTGACTTGCCTATGCATATTCTAGTATAGTTGAATTTCATGAAAACATATCAGTGAGGCGATTTGATTAAAAGTTTAAATTCTATAATGTTGTGTAATTTTACAACACCATGGTGATAGTAGTTAAATAAGATAGATATTGTACAGACGTGCAAATATTGTAATTTTTAAATACCACTACTTTTTCCACAATTCTCTTAACTGCACACGCTAACATTTTCACTTTAACGAAGTACAATAGACTAATTATTGTCTATTTTAACACAGAATTGCTCTTTTAGAAATAAAGATTTCAAAATCACCTATTGTTAAAAGCTAAACAAAATTTGCTACATTATTGCTGTAGGTGACTGTGTGTAATTATTATGCAGTCAGATCACTGTACACCACACGTTTTTCTCAAACAATATGGTCTTTTTTAAAACAAATTTCCTCTACTAATTGTGCAGGTCCATTGTTAATCAATTGTAAGAAGAGATTTGACTTAAATTGATGCTGCACCTCTTTTTTATTTAGTTATCGTTATGTAACTTGTAAAACGTCTATTGTTTCAGCAATCTTCTTTCCACCTTGTGCATGTGTGGATACAGAACAATAAGCGATTATAAAAATAGCGCAGTTTGCGTTACAGGTGACCAACCTATAGCATGATGTGCCACCACAGTTTTATATCATGAGCAACAAAACATTCGTATTAACTAAATTTGATACGCATTTCATTTGTTTTGTCTCCGAAGGCGTTTATTTGCTTAGTTTCTTGAAAATATTTCTTATTGGTTTATATACAAGCTGATCGGAAAAGCAAAACACCTTGAATATTTAAGAATCAACACTTTTCATAGAATCGTATTTTTAACCCACTGTCTGCAGAAATACCAACCCCAGAATTTTTAAATTTTACTAGAGGTTGAATGGTACCTCATTTAAAGGCGTTAGCTAATACATTGAAATGATTTTGAAAAATTCAGTTTGTTTCGTTTTTCCGCGGACAGGTTGTATACACGCAAGTTTAAAATACGCATTGTGTGCCAGTTATACTAAAATTACCAACTCCATTGATAAATACAAATAAATACAAAATTATACCTTGCCAGTTAAGTTACAAGTTATTGTATCGACTTTTCAAATTGTTGTTGTGCAAAACGAGAGAAAATTAAGGAACGCATAAACTCTGGAAGGGGTATAGCGATTTTAACTTCTGTAAATGTTTTCAGCCTATTTCCAATTTTTTATATCATTTATTTTTCATGTTATGACGTCATCGACATTTTTTTATTGCAACCTATATTTATTATTATCGATTTATTTTGTTTAACGGCATAAAATTTTCGTACGGTTTACTGTAAATGTCAATAAAATAAGTGTTATTATTTTGCTTCTTCTATACTAGAAAAACTAACTTTTTTTTCATTTTTTTTTCAAATATAATATTTTGAAAATTTTATACCGTTGAAAACGAAATAAAAAGTCATAACATGAAAAACAAACTGAATATAGTCTGAAAATATTTGCTGAAGTTAAAATCGCTTACCCTTTTCAGATTTTTTCCAGAAAATTAATATCAAGGGAATTGCTGAATTTATGCGTTACTTAATTTCCACACTGTATATAATACGAATATTAAAATCTTAGACGTTCTTAGACGGTAGCTTGTAGAACATGAAGCACCCATTCTTACTTTGTTTTCTATCGATTATTGCAACCTTAGATGTTTCGTTCTGTCACCGTTCGGTATTATATTACTGTCAGACGAATACTATATCCACGTTGCAGACTAACAATTCCTTTGACTTTCATGCATTTCTGGTGATTGTTCGCCCGAATCGTGGTTAAAACGTTGGAGGCACGATTCTCGTGAGAACTACGTTAAGTAAGGTATTCTGGATAATGGGTATCTTTCGTAAATCCCTTTCATTATTTCCTTATGGAACACATGCAGTAGTATTTTACTTAGATGCTAAAATGGTTGCGTCGGTATTCTTATTAAAAAATTGTTAAAACTTTTTGTCTATTGAAGATAAAATTAATGATTGCTTGATCTAGAACAATGATTCCTAAAACGTGCCCCGCGGAGCCCTGGGGTCTATTAGATGTCGGCAAGGATTCTGCGGATCATATTATGCACTTATTAAAGAGATTATTGCTTTCACAACTTCGTAAAGGCAAAATGTGGAGGTGAAGGCGAACGATTTCCCGTAGTAAATGAAGCTAAGGAATATTAGGGTAATCGCGTTGAAAACTATTTTTGGACTGAATAAGAAAACCATTTATAGTAACGGAAAAACGTCTCGGGAATATCAGATATCCATTGACATGATTTTCGATTCTACATTCAAAGATCATTCCCCGATCGTCCGTTAGTAGAATTTTGTACAATATTCAAAAACAATATCCTTCGTGATCCAAAAATATTTCTTCTGCCATTTGTAGATACATTTCTGAAAGTTGATTTTCCGTTGAAATTCACCACATTGTAATAATTATATATCTGTTATTGGGAGTCGCCGTTCACGTATTACCTCATTTACTAGTAAATTGGAAACTTGGAATGCAGAATAGAAATTCTTAATTATTCTCATCAATTTCATACCATCAGATCGATCTGCAACTACAGCAGAATCTTAACACGTTGACTCGTAATCTGTGAACCGCCACCAACTTGTCACTTAAGTTTCAAAGTTATTTTTCAAAATATTGTTGCCACTTATTTTGGGGCATAACATTTCACTTCTACAAATAAGTGCAATCGAAAAAAATGTGGACTGTTATTGACGCAATGCCCCCCGAAACAAACGGTGGGACGCAGCGGTCATTGCAGTCAAAGATAAAAATTGATTGTGAAAACGAAAGAAATAAAGAATTTGAACTTATTTATTGAATACAATAATTTAAACAATTTTTGATGAAACACACTGTTCGGATTACTCCTCCCGCACAAAGTATTAATTAATTCGGGACGACACGTGTTTCGGGAATACGTGGATTCCCATTATCAAGTCGAATACCGAATGATGCCGAATGATTAGTTATTTATCCCAAGATGCCAATTTTCGAAGCATGGAACTGCACAGAGAGCAGGCTTATCCAGGCATGTCTTGCATCTTAAACTCGTCTCTTTCCTCTTCTTTGTTTTTCCAGAGCGTCAATTTTAGAAGGTCTTCCTCTATCGGTTGCTGGGCTTGTCCTTTGTAGATTTCGACATTTAGGACATATCCCTTAGGTGAACAAAGTTCGTAAAATTTTATCCCGTATTTTTTGTTTTGTTTTTCATATAGGTCCGGAATGATGGGCGACCACGAAATAATAATAACGACTCATCTACAGACAGCTCCTTCGAAGGAGAGTATGCAGCTTGAAAATTTCTAGCGCACAAATTTATCAATTTTCGCACATTCTGCAGTCTATCTTTGTTGCCAGGTACTTCATTCTTTTCATGAACAGTGAAACAGCGTAAAATCTGCTCAAAGCGATGGCCTGACATTACGTATTGAAAAATTGGATGATAATTCAGAGGATCTAAACTGAACAGTTTTTTTTAATACTGTGAGCTTTAATTTGCCCTTGCAGTAAGCATAGACCAATGATTTTTTTCAATTCCGTGTCAGTCACATTTTTAAACACAGTACTGCGTGAATTTCTTGTTTTAGGGCATGATTGTTGTGTCAATTTTCGTCCATAAGTATTGGTGGATTTTACTAACATTGTCATCATATCTCCCTTCCAAATTTGATTGAATGTCTCAATTGGTGTTGAGTTTTCATCAACAAATAACTTCGTGCCTATATTGTCCAAAATCAAAAATGAAATCATCAATATATCATCTGTTTGATCACACCAATCATGAGTCGGAGTCATCGCCTGAAGGATGTGCGCTCGGAGGTGCATTACTTTTTTTATCCTCGCCATTATTGTTATTTACAGCTTCAGTATCAGCTTCATCCACATCCATCTCAGCCTACAAAAATAATGTTATATTATTCATAAATAACCAAATATAAATATATAAATATAAATTTCCAGACTCGTTTGCATCACTACTGGGTTCTTCAGAATCTTCAGATTCAGAAAGTTCAGGAAGACTGTCTGATTCAATCTCATCAAATAACTAGTAAACGTGCCTGCCCTTTTTCATTCATGATCTATGAAAACGTACTGCTATAAACATATTACATTAAATAAACTAGTTGCCTAAATTCATGTTTAAAGTCTTTTTTACTCAAAAAAACACAACTTATATACACCACAGCAATTTATGTTAACGCCCAATGCGAACGTAGGTTATGTTTGCTCCAGAAGAATATTTTATTTAGAGGCAATGACGGCCTGCAACACATAAAACGACCTGCCTGGTGGGACACCTATTAACCTAATAATGAAATATGAGAAATGAATGTATCCAATTGTTTTTAGTAGTCAGGTGCGTTTACTTCATCTGCTCGAAAGTGAAGCTACCATAATTTACCTCTCAGGTATGCGATATCTCATATAGCTCTATTCCTGCTAATGAATTTTTAAGTTCTTTTGTAAAGGATATGCTGTTTGATTTATATTGACTATATTACTTGATATGTCTTTGACTCAGGAATATTAAAATCAGACCTTGTCTCAACATTTGATGGATATTATTTACATTTTAAACAAACCAGCTACCAAGAAATCTTCAATACTTCGACATAAAAATAACTAAAGAGAAATACCATAACTTAATCTATGTGTCTACATAATCATGTAGTACGTATTGATTATTTTAGTGAAAGTTAAAACATGAGAACATCAATTTTATCGGTGACTTTTGAGCATCCTTATATAGACATAGGCAAGGCTTAATTTTCCGCGTACATAACATACACTACAATAAAAATGCGGTTTGTCCTTGAGTTTGATACCATAGTAATTTTAAATGCAATACAAAGCACAAAAATGTATAAAGTTTCCGTCGTTCTGCGCAATAGACTGGTAAATTTTCATAGTACAGGAGTTAGTTTATCACTGCAGATTCTTACTGTAATTCAGTATTTGCTAATTAACGTATCATTTTGCCGTTGCTATACAAACAAAACAGAATTGGGAATATCCCATTCTGCTGAGCATCAAGAGGCATATTATGAATGAGCAATTGAAAAACCAAAAATCTACCCAGACAAAATATAGTATATGCAGGAACAAATGCAGAACATGATTATGTTTATGTATCGCGACATATGCGTAATACGTTGCTGTATTTATTGCCCAAATAAAGAGACATATCCTCGACGAAAATGTCGCAAACAACACGGTCGTCGCGACCTCCAACTTTCCACCAAGCTACAGAGGTGCCGACGTGTGGGCACCGCAAGAAAAGACGCCCAAGTTCGTCCCTGGAACCCACACCGTATACGGATCAGAAAGGAACGGTGCAGTAGCGGGCTGCTCCGCGCTTTGGGCGCCGCACTAACACCATTCAGTGTGTTTCCGTACTCACCGCCAGTAACACCTGCTTTTTAAAACGCGAACGCGCGCAACACACCGTCATCTGACTGTCAACGGAGAGCTGGTCACCTATTCACCGGCTCGCCTTCGCCAACCACGTAACAAACAATAAAACACCGCGAGAAGCGCAAAGTAAACACCGCGATGCGTTTGTTTCGCCTGTGACGTTCGTTTGTTTTGAACAAACCATACGCGATCAATTTGTTTGTTTCAAATTTAGTGTGTGGGTGTATTGTTGTACAAATCCTCTTTAATTTCGTTAATTTATACGACCAAAAATGTCGATTTATCGTTTCGTAAAGGATTCCGACACATCGGGACCGAATAAGAGACTGTTTTTGCAAGGCACGTCCTCTTCTTCTGCTAGCGGACAGCAACAGAGGGTTCTAGGGCCGCCAAAAGTGACGGATTTGTCAGATCCGAAAAAAATCGAAAGCCTCCAGGCGATTTACAAGAAACAAAAACTATCGACGGAGGTGCTGGGCAGTTCTATAGAATCCACGCGGACTAGCAGGAATAACGAGGACGGAACCCACAGGATAACCACTAGGATTTACCGGAAGGTGACCACACTCACTCGGGGCGAAGAGAAGAGCGTTGCGGAAGATCTGACTCGCAAAGGAAGTGAACGTAGCATAAAATACAGAGCGGAAACGGCGAGGAGTAAAGAGTTGAAACCGGTGAAAAGAGTTAAGGTTAGGCGGCTTTGTTCTTCGTCATTCATACTAAACTAATCGTCCAGACTTTTTATGTGCTTCTGAATGTGTGAAAACAACCTTTATGAAGTAATAGAAAGGTTTTTTGCTTCGTGAGGATTTTTTACGTTATTTTGCAAGCACATTGCCCTTGGTACTTTGTAAATATGTGGGTTTTGTTTTAGACAAAAGATTACTAAGGCATGTGAATGTAACCCTAATTGTTGTCATAAGACAAACTAAATAAAAATATTCCCAAAGAATTTATAAACACGTCCTATTTCTGGCTATTTCTCTTAAAATTTAGTGCATTTTTACAAGGTATTTAAAATTGCCACAAACAAACATGAGGATATGTTGTCTTTTCAATATTATAAATTTTCGATTGGTTTTTTTTTTGAGCAACTACTAACTGCGTAATGTCAAAAAGTACGTTATCTATGTAATCACTTATCTTTCCTTACTTATTCCTAACACCATGTTTTCGGTGCATTTCTTTGCTCTTTCTTCTTAGAAAGAATGAACTTTCTACTAAATTATTCAACCATGTTGTGTTTCTTTTCCTATTTTTTTGGTGTAAATTCATATCACACTAACAACAGTTGTAGAAATATTTAAATAAGTATATCTGTATTGTATTAGCAACGCAAATTGAAGGCATATCAATTGCATAGGTAATTTGTAATTCTACTCACTCGATTTATAGTCTTTACAACATCTGCGAGTCTGAATGAATATTGCATGAAATGCATGAGTATGCCATGCAAAACAGCTTATTGGTTAAAATAAAACATTCATTTCAACAATAAACCCACACATAGTAAGAATATCACTTAAAAAAGATTGTGAGTGCATTTTCCCTTCATATCATTTCTCATGTGGTTTGGCTCTATTATTCATAAAGAACTTCTGCTTAAAGATGCACTACTTTTAAAATACAGTTCTAATCAGCATTTATATTATAAATTTTTTTGAAAGACAGTTGGAAAAACTTTATTATACAATAGATAAAGTTTAGAATAATAAAAATTTCATTTTTAGTTTGTGAAAAGGAAAATTGTTCACTTATGCGTCAAAAACAATTTCCATAGAGAGAATTATAATCATTAGAAGTTGATATCTACAGAAGCATTGAAGGAGGTCTTCATATCTTAGAAATACTTAAACAAACAAAACTCTTAGTTGTTTGTATCCTAATTCAGATACCAGATACTGCGGCCTTGAGGGCTATTGTTTCACCACGCTATATATTAGGTTTTTGTTCAAGTGTGTGTGTGAAGTGCATGGCTTGTTACTGCCTCTCCTCGCCGTAAGAGCATCGCAGTGTTGATTTCACTTCATCAACACTCAAATTTGGTAAACCTAATATGGATTGATTCTGCATCACTTCTACTTATAATATACACGCGACGTGTTCCATTTAACAAAATCTAGAAAAAATATTTTGAAATTGGTAAAGTCAATGCTTTCTTGATGACCACCTATACATCCGGTGATAAAAACAATTTACCCAATCATCACCCAATCTCAACCAATCCACACAACACATTTTATAGCTAAGTTTGAAAGCGTTTGGACATAGGAGAACTCTCTTTGTCATATGATTTTTCAATTTTTTTAACAGAAACTGTAAAACCAAAGAAACATTACTTTCATAATGTGGGGATGAATGGAGCGTAGTTAGGGATCTTTAACAATGTAAAAATATACCAAGCCATTCCATTTGAAAGAGTGAATTTTACTGTGCCCTCTTTCTTTTTATAAAACACCCAGTATATCACAATACTTTTTGTTAAGGTGCACAATTAATATTATATTCCATCCCCAAAATATCAAATTGCTATCTCGCATACAGCCTATTACTGCTTGGAATTATAGGAAATATGGATTGTGTAAAGTATAAAAATAACTAACTTCTATACTTATTTATACCCTGGTACCACTAAACCTATTTTAAAAGCGCCTTCGTGTTACTTTTGCTACTCTTTTTTAAAGGAAGCAGGTGCAGATGCAAGACACATGGTTAAATAACACTGTTTGCTATGCTATGAATCGCTGAGACGGAAGTTTATTAGTCAAATTCATAATTTATACCGCCATCTACGGTGTATTTCAGTTGTACGTACGTTTTTTTAATCTTAGTCGGCAGTTCAAGTGGCCGTCAGACGGGTAGGTCGTTAACATAAAGATTGTTTTGAAATTGTATTAGAACATTTCAGGCTGAAATGTTGACTAGCTATTCCATCTAACTTTCGGGTGTATTTTTTCAGAAAATGTTTCTGAACAGTGTCTTTGAAATTGCGGTTAGATGTGCGGCTGTAATGCCCGATTTTTTTCATAAAAATATGTAGACGGGGATTTATCTATAAAAATAACGAAACTCGGGAAATAGTAGGTTATACGAAATAGGAAATAGTAGTAGGAAATAGTAGGGTAAATTGTTAAGGTATTCTGACAACCATTGTTAATAATGCTAATCTGAACAATATTATTTTATTTAATACTTTCCATATTTTGGTAATTTTCTATCGAAAATAGTTTATAGAACCTCTTAAGATCAAGGACTAACAGTACTTAATTCACTGTTATTTTTTCGTTTTAACTTTTTTATTACAAATACACATACTTATAATTTTAGAACTCAATTATATAGCTCAAAGTTCCATTCTGAATGATTGTTTACAATCATATTTTGAATGGGTTTTTGATAGGCCTTCTCTTTTTTTCTTCCTATGTTAAATTTGTAAAACCAGAAAACTACTGGCAAATCGAAATAGAGATGAATTCTTGGCGATCAAATTGTTGTGCTGATTAACAGTACAGCGTACCCAACAAAAATATATAATAAATAAAGTATAAACAATATGTTTTCTGAAATATACATATAACGTAAATATGTAAGTATGTGTACAATATATCGACGCGTCTCAGGAAAAAACAAGCTAAACGTCATTTGCTCAATTTTCCAGGACACTACTTAAATGTATTTTTGCCAACATATAGAGCAGAATGTTTTTGTGTTTGCCGTAATTAGTTAATATTTACTTTTTTATAAATTTTGTCATAATTACTAAGGGATGATTCGTTACCAGTTTTGAATATTTAACTAAAAACTAATGTTTCGTCGCTTAGACCATTTCACATAACTCACTTGGCGGTTGTGCCATTTTTTATTTGTCGGTTACGACATTCCTGTTCATGTCCTCTCTGCAACAATAAGGCGCTTATGCGCGATTACGTCAATTCGCTCCTTACCATAGTGTTACCTACAATGAAATTACTTACATTTTGTGAATAAATCGGGAGTAACAGCGCCACGACAAGCCCCCACAGGTTCTTATGGGTGTGACTGGCGGTTAGGCTTAACGAGTGTTGAACGGTAACATAGATTGTGGCGCTTAAGAGATTTTGCTCAGGTGCAAAGTAGCAGAAAAAGTAAAGTAATTTAATCATTGCGCAGTATGTTAGGGGCACCAAACGATCTAGAAAATCCGGGCGGTTACCCCAAAGCATAAAACTCAGTTTCGAATTTTTTGGCGCTTACGTCGTTTTTCCAGAAATGTGTCGATATAGAGAGCAACTTTTCAATTACCTCCTAGATGCAGTTTGGTATCTGTCGTATTTTAATTCAAAGAACTATATAGCAATATGAAAACAAAATTTGAAATTGCGTGTTGCAGTTAGTAGTGATCAATCGACTGATCGTGACACATAAAACGTTCTACGCGTCAATGTTCGAAGGATTAGGAGGGATTATTTGAGATATTAAATATCCCAAATAATTGTTATAATAATCATTGTGCTGTTATGTTGTACAAAAACAAACCGTTGAGCTGACGTCCCTCTACTAAAGATTAAACATTTCTAGTAAAACGGTATTTCCTAATCTATATACGAGGGTGGTATGATAAATACTTGTGTTTAGAAAAACAACGCAATTGTTTTGCATATAGTATATTTATTTGTCTCCGCAATCTTTTTTAAGCCATCCAAATAATAAGAGTTGTGAAACTCTGCAAAATAGGACCCTGTTTCCGCAGTGACATCTTCATTCGACGTAGCCGCATTTTACCAAGGCATTTTTCATATTAAGAAAAAGAAAAAAAATCACAGAGGCCAAATCTGGGGAATATGGTGGATGGGGTTACATTTCGTACCCTAACTGAACCAGTTTTGCTGTCGCAATTGCCGATGAGTTGGCCTTTATCATGATGAAAGAGGATTTTTTTTCTTCGTTAGGTGTGGCCTTCTCCTCAGCGTCGAATCGGTCCAATAAATTAGCATAGTACTGACCCGTGATCGTTCTTCCTTCATCCAAATAGTCTATTAAGTTGATACCTCGCGAATCCCAAGAAATCGTCGCCATAACTTTTTCGGCTGATGGTATCGTATTTGCCGTCTTTGACGCACGTTCGCCAGGAGAAACCCACTGTGCTGACTGAGCTTTGGTTTCCGGCGTGTAGTAACGAATCCATGTCTCATCAACGGTCACATAACGCCGCAGAATGTCCGTCGTATTGCGTTTAAACATGACCAAACATTGCGTTGAAGTTGTCACGCGATTCCATTTCTGATTAATCATCAGCAGACGTGCAGGTTATTTTGTACACGTTCAACATAGATATTTGCCATCTTAGCAATCTCTCTTATCTTTATCCGGCGGTCTGCTAATACGATATTACGTACTTTATTGACCATATCGTCCGTGGTCACCTCAACAGGACGACCTGGAGCCCTATTCTGCACCATTTAGCGATATCGCTATACGTCATGTAGAATAGCTAAATATACAAGGACATGACGTATAGCGATATGGCTAAATGGTCTAGAATAGGGCTCCTGGGCGCTCCTCATCAGACGGAGGTTCGGCCACGCTTAAATTCATTAAACCAGTATCTGATGGTAGTCATCGATGGTGCATGATTCCTATAAAATGCACGCAACTTCTCATTGACTTCTGCACACGTTTCCCCATCCAGAAAGAGAAGTCTAATCACTCACCGATATTGTTCTTTTTCCATAATTGCAAAAATACTTGTACTTAGTCACTTTCAATAGCTATAAAAACGGAAGTACTCGATGAATCTTTCCGAAATTTTGATAATTGTCGACTAAAACAAAGTACTCACAGTCGGTAATGCAGATTTTCACCCAAAGCGGCATCTGTCGTCAAACGCGGGTATTTTGCATACCATCTTCGTAGAGTATACACAGATTTTGTTATATAGAATAATAATTTAAGAATTTGCTCTGTAATTCTCAATGAATTGGGTCAGATAATTTTTATGTTATATGGATTACAGTTTCGCAAAGCAAATCCGAGCATCTTTGGAAAGAATGGTATAGCCTGTGGTAATTATAGCAATGTAAATGTGAATGAAGTTAAAATCCTTAATAATGGAACAGTCTTCTGATTTCTTAAATTTACTTTTGCAAAGTCGTTATTTCAATATGTACTTTGGTTTCCGCATATTTATAGATTAATATTGACAAAATTATCTAAACACTTTCAATATTGTTTGTTGAGTGTTCACCGTTCTTCTGTGGGTTAGCTTGTAGTAAACCGAAATATTTGCTCAGAGGTAATGGCAAAATCAGGAAATCATAATCCTATTTCATACTATCCGTTCTGTTCAATAAATCAGCTATGATAGATTACGTCTAATTCCTTATGATGCCTCTAGGCGGTTTACAGTTATGAAAGTGATGCCTAACCAATATGCGTATCAATTATGGAATTAATTTTCGAATGCTTGGACGTTTATTTTATTCAAACGTACTATTTAAAGAATTACGTCATAATTATACATTGTGTAAGCACTGAAACCTGTTCGATACACATATAGAGTTTGAAATAAAGTTAATATTACATTACCAGCGAAGAATGCAAGCGTAAGTTACAATCGAAATGTCAGCAACAATTTTCTCATGCACTTTTTTTGCATTACAGTTGGGTGCCTGCTGAGTATCTACCGAAGCCATAAACGGTATACAATCATAGAATAGCAGCGCACGTGTCTTTGCGTATTGTTTTAAAATGCTAAAGATACGCTGCATTTTAATTACATTCCGTATAACTTTACTGTTCACGGTCATTGGTTTATGAATTTAACGTGTAGAGTTTAGAGTATCGTTGAGGATTTGCTTGGATAAACAGGCTACCTTTTCTCGATTGTTATTACGTACTAATAAAACTAACAACTGGATAAAAATACCGGCCACATCAAAACATTCCTGAAAAGTTAATTTAAGTTGGCATTTTATAGTGAAAAACTCTTCATTGATGTTACATCGGATGTGCAAGTCACGTAAGAAATAAAACCAGAAATAATTCGATTATCTGCAAAATCCAGAAAAATTATCCAGATATGACTTATTTGCTTCTATAAATGCCTCCACGAATGTTTTAATTAGTTTAGGGCCAACTGACTATTCATCCATCAATCGTGAAGTGTGCAACTTTGTATTACTGTGGATTGAAGTCAGATCATTTCTGATGACACAGGAGAATTGGATCACAGCTCCTTCTAAACTTCTTCCATATTCAGCATTCAAACCGCTTTTTTTAAAGAAATTGATTGGTATGTATTTCAGTAAAAATATCAACACACGTGATAACAGCACCTTTATGAAAAATTATGCCAGATATACCTTGCACACCGTTTACAGACTTCCCCCCCATCCATTTTTTCTAACAATTATAGACGAAGACGCTACCCATGAAGACCCCATTAGCGAAGACCGAAATTTTAGTGAGCAAACAAAAAAGGTTCTTGTACGCCTAGGTTGCGACTGTCTCCTCGTGGTATATCTTCATGCTATTTTTAACTATGAAGAAAACCACATTTGGTTTTTTAACATAATTTCTGAATTTATTGGTCTTCCCTTTTCTCACGTGATGCAACCATTCTGTATCATCAAGAAAAAGAAAATTCGGTACCTATAATACCTACTTAAAACTAAATACCTTGAGAAGGCGAATTTTCCTTTGTGCAACAGTTTAATTTCTTTGAAATAATATATAAGGGACCCATCATAACTTTGAAATTATTATAACCTATAGAAGACACTGTCCTCACTATCCTCCTCCAATTCCCTCTGTCCTGTGCATCTTGTTGCCATGTTTCCACTCCAACCGTCCTCAGATCTTCCTTAATCATCTGTAGCCATTTTTTTCGGTCGTGCTTTTCCTCTCCTCGTACCTCCTCCACTCATTAGAGCTCCCTTCGGCCATCTATCCCTTGCCATTCTTGCTATATGTCCCAACCATCTGGCTCTTTGCGCTTTAACTATCTGGATTATCGATGGTCTGTTATATATTTCCATTATTTCAGTGTTAGTCCACGTTCTCCATTTTTGCTCTACCTTTATTCTACCAAAAATCTTTCTTTCCCATACTCTAAGACTGCCCTCCTCTCTTGTATTCATGTCCACGTTTCACACGCATACGTAGCTGTTGGTTGTATTACAAATTGATAAATTCTGCATTTAGCGGCCTAGATATGGTTTTAGATCGAAGAATTCCTGCTAGCATTCCTGCAGTTTTGCTTCTCTTGGATGTTCTCTGCTCTTGCACCTCATCTCCTCTACTTGTCAATATAACCCCTAGGTACACCAGTCTTTCAACCCTTTCAATTGTATTTGGTTCATTATTTCTGGTCGTAATGTTCAAAAATGTCTCTTCTCCCACTTCGTTATCTTTCATGACCATATATTTTGTCTTATCCTGGTTTATGCATAGCCCATATTCTTTCGATTTTGCTTCCAACTGCAGGAAGCACAAGCTCTCTTCTCGTTCGTGTCAGCAATGGCACATCGTCAGCGTAAGCCATTTTTTGTTTGTTTGTTTATATCCGAATGCAGAGACTTAACACTGCGGCCTTGAGGCCTATTGTATCACTCTACATTAGGTTTGTGTACGTGTGTATCGTGA
>JARFOC010000392.1:0-29019 GCA_031763485.1 Osmoderma eremita | reverse complement strand
TGTGAAATATACATTTATTTTTATGTATTTATATATACATTTGTCTGTATGACTATTTAGTTTGAAAATAAACTATTATAAAATAACCAAATGCCTCTTTTGTGTTCTCTTACTGGCAAGCTGTTCTGCAAACTAGTAGAACCCTAATAGGTAGTCTTTTGAAAACTACCTGAACTACTAAAATAGTTTCTGGAACCGATACGCTAGGCAACAGTGAACAAACGACATAATACTCTCACGTTCATTCATTGCTATGTTATTCACTTTACTTACAAATTCCCGCAAATTTTCGGCTGTTAAACTTTCTATCTTTCGTGCGAGATTCTTGAATTCGTTGAGTGGCCATTTGGACAAACCGTAAGTAGGTGAATCAATGCCTGACACCATATGTCCCATCGCTTTTTGTTAAATCTCTGTACGGTTCTGTCGCTATCATTGCGTTCCCGTGCTCATAATATTCTGATTTGTCCAGTTACGTTAAGTTAAAAAGGTCAGGTGGGACTATTCCAGCTATTTTATTTTCGGTGGTGTGCGAGCGAATGCAAATATTTTAACGCTGGCACACGAAAGGAGAAGATCGTAAATATTTTTAAAAATAGTTATGTCTACGTTCATTCGGTAACGCTGTTGGCGATCAGGAATCCACGTATTCCCGAAACACATGTCACGTATTAATCTATTCTGAGGTGAGGAGTGATCCGATGCAGTGTGTTTATTATACTGCCCCACAATCCTTGCAAACTTTACAACCCGCAAGAAATTGAAGATAAAAAACATAAAATGCTGCTTCTTTTATGGTTACTCATCTTCCTCAAATCTGGTTATAACTAGCTATGCATATCTATTTTTTTAAATTGTAGCTCCCCCAAGGACTATAGGACACGAGCCTATATATCTACTAGCAATTACTTCTCGAAACACGTCTAAAGTACCTGATTAACATTAACATCAATATATATTTGTATTATGTTGAACTCGAGAATCATATTAACGATTATCAAAGTTTTAAATCTATCAGTTTGGTACGTTTGTACTAAAATCTTACTTCTCAAATTGACGCCCTGTACTTTGTGCAAATACGAATCACGCACTGAAGCTCTGATTTTTTGATGTTGCCTTTGAATTACAATGCAACAATCGAATAGCTGGCTGCTAATGGATTTTTAGATAGTCATCTTATCTTGGTTAAAATAGAAATTAATACCTGTGTTTGAGTGCTGTTAACTGTTTTTCTTTTTTTTATTATCGGGAAAATTGACGTTCTAATAACAAGTGGTAATATGAGATGAAATTGATATTTATAAATTATGCTTTATGTGGAAGAGAATATTTGCATTATTATGTAGATTTTACAAGTTAAATGGTGAAGATTTCTAACGGTTTCAGACTATTACAGACTTGGCAGTAACCATCGACAGTAAACTTTCTTTTGTCAATCATATGAACATAACGATTGCGTGTGCTTACCCGACTTGTGGTTTCATCTGTAGAAACTGCCGTGATTTTAAAAACATCAGAAGCCTAGCTGTTTTATTATAGTTATACCGTGCGAGCAACAAATCCCAAAAACCACGTGACTCGTCAATTTAGTATTTTTTTTGTTTTAAGGTTGATTTTGTTAATTTGCAGTATGGGTTGGAAATAATAATGCCATTAGCGTGCATATCACCTTAGACATGGTTTACATGACATCTATTTTTACAGTTTATTAATATTTCGGTTTCTATTTTCGTTTTTTCGCTATATAATTATTGTTCTTTTTAGAACACTTTCCAATTATTACTTGCAAGTTGTTTATTATATTGAAATAATGCGAAACTTCAACCATAAAATTTTAGGGAACGTTATTCTTTGTGACATCATTACAAATGAACAAGATGCTTTTATTTTGTGGCCTACTTCCTTAGTGGAATTAGGAACCCAGATGGTTCGTGGACGTATTCTGTGCAATCGTGCATTGAACAACTTATATAGAACAATTACAAGATGAAGAAGTTGCTTATGACAGATTCATTAAGCATAAGTTTGTATTGGTGAAACGATGTGAAATGAAGCACTGTATTTTCAGAGACAAACCTTCGGGGAGGTCAACAGTTTTAACCGATAATGTTGTTAATGATATCCAAAACCGCATGGAAGTGAGCCCCAGTAAATCGGTTAGAAAGTTATCTGCTCAAACAGTTACGATTTAGTGGATTGCGTAGTAAATGTTTGAATACACGATTCATTCAATAAGATTTATTTGAATTAAATATTGTAAAACAAATACATTTATGTCTTTAGGTGTCTCTTACGGAAGTTGTCGGAAAGCTTTAAAGAAAAATCTACACATGCATCCATATAAATTGACTGTACTACACCAATTGTATAATTTTTGCATGTGTATTTTGCATGAGTAGGTAGGCTGAAGTTAATCGCCTTTAGTCTTCACTCAAAAGGCAGTATATATAGAGTAAAAACACGAGGTGTAGTATTTCCAGAATTCTGTCTCTTTCAATTTATATTTCTGTTTAATTTTACAGCTTTTTGAATCAACATACTGAGAGACATGTTCAAGTCGAGTAAATTTCTTTTGTACATATAGACTAAAGATAAACATCGATAAAACTGAATATCTGAAAATCGGAGACAGGCATGTAGAAGACTCAGACCTACAATAGCATAAATTAAAAAAATCTAGCCAGTTTAAATACTTGGAAAGCATTGTTTCGGATGATGGAACAACGAAAAATGAAATCAAAAATAGGGGATGTCAAGGAAAAACGGCTGTTTGTTTACTGAACTCATTACTTTGGTCAAACAGGATGAAGCTTCAAACCAAAATGACAATCTACACAACGATTGTAGAGCCTATTTTAACTTATGGCTGTGAATGCTGGAAATTGTCGGAGAAAGAGAAAAAAATGATAGAAACGATAGAAATGGACTTCCTAAGAAGATCTTGTAAAATTTCCAGAATTCAACATACTAGGAACGAGGAAGTAAGAAGGAAAATGGGACGCGTACTTACAACAATAGAGAGAGTAGAATCCAGACAGCTACTATGGTACGGCCACGTAATGAGGATTGAGAAAACTTGGGAAAAATATGAGAGATCGAGCAATCCAAGGCGATGACTGCATTGGAATGTATGCACGAAAGTTTTTGAGAAAACCAAAAAACAAAACGCACTGAAACTTTTGGTCGATCTTATATACAATAGCACTTGGACATTATTTTCTATTGCGCTTCAAATCTTAAGTGTTTTTATTCGATGGTTTGTTGTTCGTTTTAACCACGACAGATAAACCTAATCGCACCTAGTATAAATATGGCTCGCACGCGACAGTAGCGCATAGTTGCATCGACGCTCAAACAACATGTTCGCTAAAGTGCTTTTGTTAGCAGCCCTGGTCGCCAGCGGCCAGTCCGTCAATTTCATCATCAGGAATAACGAAATGGGGCCTATCTGGGTCGGTATTTTGGGTAACGCTGGAAAAGCGCCTTTGGCCAACGGTGGATTCGTTCTAGATGCCTACAGCGAGGTAAATATTTCCAATATTTTGGAGAATCCAATTTTTTTAAATTTGCGATTATTTATAGACCATACTGAACGCCGCTGACGATTGGGCTGGACGTTTCTGGGCCAGGACCTGGTGCAATTGGGATAATTTCTTCTGCGAGACCGGTGACTGTGGATTCAGGCTAGAATGCGGTGGAAATGGTGGCGCTCCTCCAGTATCTTTGGCCGAAATCACCTTGAGAGGTTGGGGTGGCTTGGATTATTACGATATCTCCCTTGTCGACGGATTCAACGTCAAAGCTTCGGTAGGTTTGTAGCAATTAAAAGTGGAAACGATCAACTACAATTCAATTTTCCTTTTGGAATGGATCGTGAATGATTTAGGTTTATTTTTTGCCCATTAAGACAATTCACGTACGATTTCATTAATCAGAATTGGTCGGTCATAATTTAGCAGCTTCACTCGTTTTCTCGGGTCTCAGACTCCAATAAATAACTAACTGTAGATTGTATGCCTAATTCCTGATGTAGGAAAATTATCCCTTACTGTTTTCAAAATTTCCGTGGTTAGAATCTAAGTAGAAAATTATTATAGGAAATATGTGGAGAAATACATAATTGCCTTCACTGCAGCCATCCTTTGCCAACGAATTTAACACATTCACACTGAGAAATTTGTGCAGCAAATATTAAGACGGCCAATAAATATTGATATAGTGATACATTTTGTAGTAGTCATTGTTACTGTTAGACGTAGAAAGAAATAATATCATATTACAGTATAAATATGGGTAAATATTTCCTACCCAACGACGGATTTGTGAGGTCGGTGTATCACCTACAAAACGTGAAATTTTGTACGGCACCCATTTCTTTAAAGGGGTACAAATCTTTTCTCTTCCGTCGTTCATGGTATTGCAATACTATTGTTTATTAGCGGATATCAAAACGTTTTATAAATTTTGGCTCATCAGTTTATTGTAATATTTACTATCAGGAATGGTATTTCGTTCTATTACTCCATTAAGATAAAATGCGATAGTGTAGTGTTTTTTTCCCTACAAGTAGTAGGAATTTTTACTACAATTTTGATGTTACAATTTGATGAGAAATTTTGCTACAAATTGTACTTGTCACTATAAGCACTACAAATTGTAGTACAAATACTTACAATTGTAGCAAAATTTTCTTTTGTCACCAAATAATGCGTATTACTAAAATATTTGTGTTATCTCCTTTAATTGTTTAAACTTCTAGATGGAACCAGTTGATGGTTGGGGTGTAGATGGACCTTACGGTTGCAAAAAAGCCGCTTGCGATTACTACATCAACGACGATTGCCCACCAGAGCTCCGTTTAATCGGCTCATCTGGTTGGACTATAGCTTGCAAATCTGCCTGTTTGGCTTTCGACACTGACCAATACTGTTGCCGCGGTGTGCACGGAGTACCAGAGAACTGTAGGGCTTCCGACTGGCCCGTCAACTGGCCCGCTTTCTTCAAGGAACGTTGCCCAGGCGCTTATAGTTATGCCTACGATGACACAACCAGTACCTACACCTGCATCGCTAACACTTACCGCGTTACATTCGGTTAAATTTATCCCTATTATGCTTTTAATACAGTGTATTGTGGTCTTTAGTGCAATAAAAGTTTACTTATAACGTTTATATGATCTTTCCTTTCACTACCAACTCGTCTAGGATATCCAGGAAGTAGATACCGTTTTCTTAACCGTTAATATCCGGTGCGTCCGGGAAATCGTCGTTTTTATATGCGGTTTCACATTTGAAACTTACATTTAAGATATGAAACGAAAAAAATGACACTTACATGTGCTTATGGCAAACTGTGCACACCCAATCTGTTGTTCTAAAGGAATACTCTCTACAGCCCTTGCAAACTTTCAAACGACAAGCTCTGCAATAGGCCCCTCTGTTGATGACGCGGCCTAGTTCGATTCTGCATCGCCCGCACGAACGTTCCGGATCCGGTCCTGTGCTATCGAAGTCGGCCGATGCTTTTAGCGCTCCCTTCCGGCGCAAACTCTGCAATTCCACCTTGAGACGTCTGCAAAAAAATTAGCAGTAAATAGAAAGCTCCTATCTCGGGTAAATTGAACTATTTACAATATAAATAATGAGAAATGATGCTTAAATGTAATTGGATCTTTGAGAAATAACATTACCACCTACTTAAAATATCATAAAAAACATTTTAGGGATTTTTGTTATTGCCAACCAAATAGACATTTAATATATAAATGATATTGTAGATGGCGTTGGTGTAATGTTTATGTATTTATAGCATATACCATATTGTTATTATAATTTATTACAATTCATAATGTGACTTTTACATTTTGGTATCACCAGAGTTAGTTTGGTATGAAATTGTTTGTCAACATTTAATTAAATTTAGATAGGTCAAAAAATAAAATAGCTGAATCAATATATAAATATCGCAATTACAGTCATGATTATCTACAGATAAGGAAATCAAGTGCACAATTTTGACATGCAGAGATAAAGATAAGAATTCCCATTTTTTGTTAATAGACGCCGATTTTTTATACTTGGTTCTCGTTTCAACTGTAACTACGCATTGTTCAAGAGGTATATTCTAGAAGAAGTTGTTTTAGTTTTATAAAAAAGGGCCGGTAAGTTTAGTTTTATTAATTACTCCAATTAACAATAAAATTTACCATATCCGCCTTTATTGTGTCTCTATCTCGTCTTTATTGTGTCTCTATTTACCGATAATAAACAATATACATTCATGGGTAAGTAATAAAATAGAAATGGATAATATCAAGATGAAATTTGTTTCTTGTTTTGTTAATTAGATCAGTTTTCCTTGGGAACATATTATTTAAGGGAAGTGTATTTTTTATGTATGCGTCATACACCATAATAAAATTCTATGTATCTAGTGATAAGAAATAAAAATAATTATCAATAAGGGATTAACACAAAATACTATTTCAAAAATAAATTCATTCAAGATAATTTTATTTTGACATAATTTTCATGTTTCATAATAAAAAAAAAACATTATTTATCCTCACACATACCCTTCGATTCTTAATAATAATTGACAGGTGTGTAATCCATTGCATTGAATTTTTTTCTTATGACTGCGCCAATTGAATAAAGCATTGAGATTACTCACAGATGGAAATAAGTGAAACTTATAAGGTGCTGTATACTTCGTTGCAAAATTTCTTTCTGTATGAAGTGATTTATATACAAGGTGACGCATTAGTGTGGCAAAGCTCGATACATCCATATCATATAAGATATTTGCGAAAATTTTAGACAGTCTTAAACTTAACATTGGAAACTTATTTTCATATATAAATGGAACATCCTATATATTATTTCAGATTTAGATTAAGCTCATGCCTCAGACCCCCAATATACAATTTTATTGTATTATACAGCGTGTTATGATCAATTTTATATGCTAATCACTGAGTGAGTACGAGGTCTTGTATACTGCAAATGTCACAGTCTGAAATTTTTCTTTTACAAGCATAGGTTTTTTTTATAGCAAAGTGCCTTTTTTTCAAAATTGTCAAAATTGAATACAGGGCGAGTCAAAACTCAAATACATTCATTACTCAATTATTTTAAATGGATCACCGTGTGTTTTATATCATAAAAAGAAAGAATAGTTTAGTTACTTTCTCATTTTTATTAAGCACTCTCTATACCTAAAGTCATTAATTTCTAAGATATTTTAAAGTTAACCAACGAAGGATATATTTTTGCAACGAAATACAAATAGTTGTGTTGAACGTATCTGCAGATAATTTGAGGAAGCAATTAGGTAGAATTTCTAGTGATTCGTCCAATAATTAATTTAATTTTGTGATTTTATTAATTCTCTTAAACTGGTTTGTAGTTTGAATGTGTTTTCGATGACTCTCTACCTGCACGACGAAATAGGTAATCAAATAATTTAAACTACATTGTACAGGATGGCCCAAAATGCAATTTACCTTTTTGTATATAAAATGAAAGAAAAGAACATGAAATATGCGGAAAACCATTTGTAACACAAAAATATTAATAAAATACTAGCGATAGTTCTCAAAATGGTGACTCTTGTGTTTGATACAAGCTGTGAATTATTAAATAAAATTTATATAACCAAATATTTGTAACAAAGATATTTCTATTTCTCAAAATTTTAATAAGTCATATCGCAAAGTAGGAGTTCAAGAAACATTCTTTTTCTATGTATCTTGTAAAAATCTAAAATATTATTGATTTAACTAAAATTTCGTTTCCAAAAAGTGACACTGGGATCCTAACTTGTATTTCTTTAATGTGAGATGCAAGTATTTTTTTTTTATTTATTATTATCGAATTATATGGCCGTAGTGGGTTCGTGGGTTGGTTACTAGACTACTAAACTGAAGGTCCCAAGTTCGATTCCCGACCGTGCCAATAACATCGATGGCGTTTTGTTCGCCTCGACTCAGGCTGCAATAATGAGTGCCTGGAAGTCAAATTCTGGGGTAATAATTGGCGGTCGGGTTGTAGCGCTTGCTACGGAAGGGCTAATAGTGACAGACCACACCCTGCCATTCCGTATTATGGGCCTTAGGCTTGTTAAAGGGGACTATTATTTATTATCGAATTTGGCCCAGCCTGTCCAATACACAAAATGAGACAAAAGTATAAAAGATGATTATTAGCACATAAATGTTGTGTAAATTATAAATAAAATTTTGATAATATGATCTGAATAAAGTTTCTTTTCAGGCAATATCAGGAAAAAGATGCCCAATAAAATCGAAAGATTGTCCATTAAGGAGATAATAGAAAGGTTCAGGTCAACCAGTACAGAAGTGGGCAAGGCTTACAATAGTACGATACAGTTAAAATTACATTCATAATTATGTGGTGATAGGAAAACCTAGAGTTATTTGCGCAACATTTATTTTAAGAAGTAGAAAAGAACGTAAAACGTTTACGTATGAAATTGAAAGTTTTCCTTATTTATATACAAGGTTTGTCTATAAAATTCAGGAAATATATCGGTACTCAACGCTTGAAACAAGATCGCTCGCAGGCGTACCCACCCATGAACATGTCTGGACCTGTCCTCTGTCGGGGATTACGCGCGGCTTCTGAAGCAGTACTGTTGCATTAATTTCCACAAAGATTTGGGAGCAGTGTGCGTCGAAAATCCATAGAACAACTAAACAACATTAAGCTGCAAATGAAATGTTGGTGCAAGTTCATGGGCAGGATGCTGTGAGTAAAAAAATGTGTGTAAGATTGGTTTGCACGAGTTTGCGCTGGCAAGAAATCGGCGGACGACGAACCGCATTCGGGTCGGCCATCCTTAAGTCGGATACCGGAAAGTATTGAACGTGGGCGAGTGTTACTAGCAAAATATCGGCGATTGACTCGATTAACTGGGATTAATAGCAGAAGAAGTGGGTATTAACAAAGACACAGTGGGAGCTATTATCCATGAAGATTTGGGTAAACGCAAGCTTTGTTCACGATTTGTGCCGCACACCCGAACAGACAAGAAAAGTACGTTTTGAAACTAGTGGCGATTTCATCGACATGAGTGAACCGGGATCCGTCCTTTTTCGGTTCTGTTGTCACAGGGGGCGCATCTTGGTGTTACCAGTACGCCTCCGAAACGAAAAGACAATCAATGGAATGGGAGTCACCTTCTTCTCCGCAATAAACAAAAGAGCCGTGTGCACAAATCCATGCTGATTATATTTTTTGACAAAGATAAGGTATTCGTACTTGCTGGCCAAACGGTTTATGCCGGATTCTACCTGCAGCATGCTTGTACGCCAATTTTTGTCTCTGGGTGGCGTGACTGTTTTGGAACACCCACCCTACTCTCCCAGATCTTGCTCCCGCTGACCTTTGTTTGTTCCATCGTCTTAAGGGAACCTACAAGGGATGACATCAAAGAGATTCAGGACCATGTGACAGCTATTCTGAAAACGGTTCCAAGAAAATAGTTTTCAGAAGCTATGCGACGTTGTCAACGGTGTGTTGTGTCTAATGGCAAATATTCGAAGGCCAATAAACTTATTTCCAAAGTGCATTCTGTTTTTGTGTTTTTATTATACCATTCACCGAATTTTATAGACAAATTTTTATTTCATTCAAGTTAATCTTTTATTGCTTAAACATATCAAAAGTGACTGGTACAATTTTACTGCACAGCATAGACTTATATATAGATATAGAATAGAAACATTCCAAAATGAAACTGAAAGATAATACTGAATCAAAATGTGCCCCTTCTTTGAAAAAATGATCTAATACTTGAAAACGATGTTCACATGGGCTTTTCATTCAGTTTCAAGTTTAGGAAAAGCTATTCTTCCGTAAAGAAAATTATTTGAGCACTGCTATTTCAATAAATAATTTCACCAAACGAAAATATTTGAAGCATTTTGAACACCACCATAAAAAATATAAACATACTATCCGCTACCAGTATTTTCTTTCGTGGAGAATTTAAATCAAAAACCACATGCTTATGTTCGTTATTCAAATTACAGATCAGCCAAGTAAAAAAATCGAAGTAACCCGAAATCTCGTCAGAGATAGAATTGCCAAAATTGAATCTGGCGATAATCAGCCCGTACAGGAACCAAAGAAATCCATCTATCCCATAACGACATACAGAAAAGGTACCATTCTCATCACATTCCAATCCTCACCAAACAAAAACTTTTGCTTATATTAATTAGCAGCCACTATAGAAGCAGATATAGTGAAATCGCGCGTTCTGCATTTTATGAGGGCAAAAAGTGTTCAAGACGAGCCTTTACCCACAGTTAAGAGGTATTCACTTCCAGCAATTAAGAACAACGGCATCCTATCTTTAAAGAGTCAATTCGAGAACTCCGCCGAAGATTCTGAACGCGCAAAAACTGAAGAAGAGGTAAGTCAGGAAATATCAATCTTACCTTTTCAAAGCTCAATTTTAATTTCAGATGACTTTCATACGAAACGGGGAAAATATTGAAGACGAAATTGTACTGAGCGACCGTGAAGAGATGATAAAAGTTGATATTATTGATAATAATAAAGATATTTTTGATGATGAAGGCAAGAATTTAAATAAATTGGATTGTTAACAAAGAAAATCTTTTATGTTTCGTTAATTTTTATGCAACGAATGTGAGAAAAAGATAAGAGAAATATTTTGACAGATTAAAATAGCAAATTGTAGTTTCAATAATTCCATTTGCACCTAGTTTTACAAATAAGAACAGTTACAATGTCATTTAAATAGCTTTATTCAAACGAGAAAAAAAATTCTGTATTAATACGAACCCAAGCGATTTCCATAACTTAACATTTATAATAAACAATAACTATAGTAATAATAATTTGCTAGGCGTATAATTCAATTCACTTCCATTTCTTGCTTCTCTTTTTTTAGAGAATTCAGCTCAAACCGAATGCTGTTGCGAAGGACATTGCGGCACTACTAGTTATGACAAAATATCAGGTATCGCCTTGTTTCCTTGGCACTTTTCGCTGTAAATTATATACATGTATTAGAAATCTATTTATAGAGAACGAACAATGGCCGTTTCCAACAGGCGAAGCTGACAGTGATCTTGGGATTTTTATTGATATAGATGCCGAGGAAGAATTTGAAGAAATCTTTCGGCGGTATAGCATTGAAGACGGAATAGATGACGGTGGGGACGAGACATTTCAACAAAACGAAGATGAAACGTTAGTACATGCACTATACAATTCGACTGACGCTGAAGTAGTTAATGCAACACACGCAGAGGGTAGGTAAATTTATCACAGTGACAGTAGTAGCAATGTATGTCTATTTTCCATCCCAATTTGTGGTAATATCAAAATATAAACATTTCCAGGTGATAATCAAATAAGTCAAAATAAGTTTCGAAAGAGTGAAACTCTTAATCAAAATTTTACGAGCATTCCAGATAAATTAGGGCATTTGGACATATATGATGAAGTATTGGATCAGAATACAACTCACTTTTATGAAGACAAAACCTACACAATCATTATAAGTGAAAACGGTGGTTTACAAAGGTCATCGACAACTATAAAAGGTAAATTTTCACACCCAAAGTCTACTAACACGTTTAAAAACTGAATTAAATAAAAATTCGTGATAATCATGAGAATTGTTTTTAGAACTAGATCATAACATAACCTCAAACCATAATCAAGCAAATGTAAACAATTCCACAACGACGGAAATTCTTCATCAAGAGCCAACACGCACTTTAGACCAATTGAACGAGAATCTGTTTACAGTTGGATGTCATGAAATTGACGAGGATACTAAAATTGCAGAAGGTATATTTACTAAATACTCCATAAAGATATATCCAGAGGAGGTGTTTACACGTTTTGGTATATAGAAAAAATATTATTTAAATTGTTAACAGATATAACCGCTGCGTGTCCAAAACACGAGTGGTATGTCCCAAAATATGCAATGTATGAACAAACAGTAAAGGCAAAAAGTCAAATGAGATGTTCAAAGCGTCCTCCCTCCATTTCACGGTAGCTCTGACTTGTTAGCATCGTTGATCTATTCGTTACTGCAGCTCCTCGAGGTGAATTGTAGGCGTAGCGTACATTAAAGCCTTCAAATATTTCCAAAGAAAGAAAGGCATAAATCGGGGGACATTGCAGGCTATGATACACGTCCCTTGCGCCCCCTCCTGTCCATGTAAATGCTCTCTAACAGCAATCGAAAAATGCGTCGAAGCACCATCGTGCTGGAACTATATCTGTTGCCTTAGGTTCAAAGGAAGGTCATCCAAAAGATCACCCAGTGTGTTCTGCAGAAAATTTAGGTAAGCAGCGCTTGTTAATCGGTTTGGTAATCGAGCTTGGTAACCTCAAATGCTCATTGAAAAACGTACCTGATGTCTGAATTCCATAACAGCATGAGGATTTTCATCAGCTCATACATGCGTATTGTGGAAATTAAAAACTCCATTTCATTTGAACCCGGTCTTATCAGTAAAGAGAATATTTGCAACAAAATTGAGGTTCTCAGAATTATTGCGTAGACGCCAGTGGTAAGAAATCAAGGGTGCTTGATGATCAGGTGGATATACGACCTACGGTCGTTGTAAAGATTTCCGCTCGTAGAGGATTCTTCAGAGACGAGAAGCGCTAATTCTTACCTCCGCTGATATTTTCAACAAACCCATCGCCGGATTTGGCTCTATCCGCGCTAAAATTGCCTTTTCTGTCTCAGTGGTGGATACCGACCTTAGTCTTCAGGAATCATGGAACTGTTTTCCAAATCAACCTATATCACGTAATTTTTGGTGAAGTTTTAGAAAAAACAAGAAATGAAGGGATCTAGCGATTGGGATGAGCATCAATATAAATACGTGGCGCTTCTTTGGCATACCCACTGACACGAGCATACATTAAATCCATAACGCTTAATTCAATGTTAGAGTAAATCTTTGATAATACATATATGGATTGAGTGTTACTCTATTCTCCTATGAAAAATTAGTGAAGCAAGATGAATTGACAAAAATAAAGATACTCTAAGGGCATGCGCCATTTGATGCGCTGTTATGGGTTGGTGATGTTTATGGGGGTTATGTTATGACGAAGCTCTCAGTAAGCATTCACGGCACACTAGCGCATGCGTAATTCTCTCAACTATTTCTATCTTTGTCTGATAACATTGCTCCAAGTTTTTCTTTTTTACACTCAATCCATATATCGTACAATCAAAGAAATAAACAGGCATAGCGAGAATTCGTAAAATTGTGCACTACTGAAAGTGTATATACTATAAACTGTATGTATGACAGAACATATCTCAACTGCAATAACAAAATACAAGCTTTTACGAATGAAAAAGGAGAAAAGCGAAAAATGCTACAAAATGGAATAATCCTCCGTATCGCCGAAACCATCCGTTTGCAGGCGCATTTTCATTATGACTCTTCTGCATATTTTGGGCAATACTATCCTCACTCAAAGTTTGTGGCGTTTTTTTCTTAAGAGAATGTATACAATACAATACAGTGATTTTCATTGTCTCAGGGCAAGTTAATTTCCCGCTACAGTTTTTAGTGTATTTTTCATTCTTAGCGTAACTGTACTCACTAAAATGTAACTACATACTGTTTATTCCTGTTATCATATGCGACTCGTTAACCTTTACCTTTTGTATTTTGTCTTGGTATTCAGAACAATTGTCACTTCAAATAATTGAGCTTGCTATAGTATCGTCCAACAGATGCAGTAAGCAACACCGCCGTGATGCGAACCAAAAGTCCGATTCACACCACCATACATGTGTCACATTAGAACGAATGTCGATAAATTAGTATTTGACATTACCCCTATAAATGATTTGACATGAACAACAAATTAAACAACATTAAATTTGAATTTCTCTTTGTAAATACTATCTAAATAATTGTAGTATTATAAATATAGTTTTTTTATTTTCCAAAATATGTATAGAATTTTACCAAAACGCAAAACAAATATAACAAATGCAAGGAAATTTGACAGATTGCCATATTGTAAGCATGAAGCCGTCTAATTGACCAATAATAAACATGATAAAAATATGACACATTCAAATTACACGATTGCACCTGTTGGGCGATTCAACTATAGCGCATTTCAGTAAAATGTCGTTTTCTGCCGAATAAGACACTTGTTTTAAAAGCACATTTTCGCAGTGGCATTAGAAGAGAACATGGAGCGTGGCCATATTCACTTGCAGTCGTGTACAGAACACATTAATCAACAAAGTCTCCAACGAATATTTGGTGTAAAAAAAGAATTAATTTGTGTTTAGCGCACGATGGCGGCCACCTATGGTGATGTTAAAAAATAGAGATAGCTTTCCGTTAATACAAAATTTATTATTTATCCTGTATATTTGTTTTAATGGTGTGGATATTTTCCCTATGTTTGGCTTTTATATGTTCTCTTTTGCATGGAATATATTTGTATTATTTATTTGGTTCATTTATCTGTCATCACAGTGTATAAATTAAAGAGTTGTGCGAAAATTAAAAACTCAAAAATTAATACGTAATCATTCTAGCGCATCATCCTTGGGACGCCACTGGCGCAATATGAGCGATTTCACGTATCACCAACGTAGCAAAAATTTGGTGTGGTGGGAAATTTAACCGGTTCCCAGACATATAAAATCACTCTGTATATATATGCACCCACAACTACATAATTGTAATGTTGAATGGTCACTTTCGCAACATTAATATATTATCACTTCTCATTAAAAAAAAAAAGAAATCACTCAATGATTCATACTATCGACTCTTATAGATCAATCTAAAGCGTTCTCCCCATGTTGACAAAGTAAACATTACATCATCAAAAACAGAATAACTGATTGGGTTATGGTTATAACAATACAGCATCTATATAATCGAACTTCATACTAACCATAGGAATTATATTTAGGGTTAGATGACAACATAACCTCTACAGATCTCGAACAAGTAACTGCAAATCATTCTCCAACGAGTGAAACATTGATACAAAACAAAAAAGGCATTCTAGACCAATTAGAAGGTAATCCAGATAGCAGCCAAAATGTATTGGATCGAAATATAATAGATTATAAAACTAGAGAAGGTAAGTCATCAAATTATTTTTAAAAAATGCGGTTTGTCACTATACACATATAGTATTAGTATAAAGTCCCATGGCGGATAATTATCTTTGCTGTTTACAAAAATATTAGTTTTGGTAAAGTGCACAGTTAATAAGAGAAAATTTATGGATGATAGTCTTAATTTTAATGTTCTTTCGGTTTCAGACGAAATGATACCTAACCTTATTTCTTTGGTGGAACAACTTGTATATTTTTAGGTGCAAAATAAAAAATAAAACTCTGTAGGTTCAAAAACATAAATAGTAATGTGGGAAAAGATAATAGAAAAAAAGGAAGTATGATTAATAACCTTAATTATAATAATAAGGTCAACTTTAAAAACTTCTACTGAGTCATAATATTTCGGTTATCAGTTTTATTGTCAGATTCACTTGTTAAATTATAATTTATTTTGAATAAAAGCCTTTGAAAAGGCTATAAAATATAATATCACTTATATTACAGCGGATTGTACATTATTTACACTTTCCTTTATAGTAACTTACAAAATTACAATGGCAATAAAATTTAACAACTAAGCAACATCTGACTGACATTTACATAACTCTCACTAAATAACGTGACCTGTTATTTAGTGTATTTTTATTTTATTTGTTTATATTTCTTTAACAATAATTTGTTGTCTACATTGCTGATGGAATTTTCAAGCAATAGAGTGAATAGGTTTTGCCACATATTACATATGAATATTCTGTAGAGGAAATACGATCAAATTTTCAATTGTTATGAAGATATCTAACTTTATATTAATCACAAGATTTTTGTTTTAGAATTAGATCGCAACATAATCTCTATAATACGTAATCCATCAACTATAAACAAATCCTCAACGAATGAAACTCTAAATCAATACGACTGGAGTATTTTAGCCCAATCACAAGAACATTTAAATATTATTGATGAAGTATTGGATCAAATTTTAATTAATTTGTTTCAAAACCGTGAAACTGAAAATTTAGAACCTATAACACCAAATGCAGAAGGTAAATTTACTAAATTATGTATAACTTGGGTATTTTTCGGTTTTGTTTGAGGTTAAATCTTTTAACATTGTTTATAGATGAGGATTTGACAGAAGAAGCTGTTAAAGAATCGTTAGAATTCCAAACGAATAACATCGGTAAGTTTTGTTTTAGAACTGACCCTTATTTAGGGTATTTTCATTTTATTTTTTGTATTTTTTTAACAACAATTTTTTATCTACATTTCTGAATGTGGTTTCCTATTCTACATATGAAAATCTAGAAATATATATACTAGCTCTTCCACTTGAAAAATATAAGTTGGTATAATTCTTTGCTAACTTATAAGAACTCAAAATATCATTAATAACTTTTATTATTAACTGTGTACTCTTACCAAACTTGCAATTAGATCTTTTTGCAACCATATACTATTAACAAATAAAAAAACAAATCCCTTTGCATACAACAGAATGGATCGATTTTCCCAGAAAACCGATATATTATTTATATACAGACAATACAATAAAACTTTTTGTTATGACGATATCTAACTTCATACTAATTATAAGAATTTTGTTTTAGAATTAGATCCCAACATAACCTCTAAAATTCGTAATCCATCAAGTATAAACAGATCCTCAACGAATGAAACTCTAAATCAATGCGACAGGAGTATTTTAGACCAATCACAAGAACATGTAGATATAATTAATGAAGTATTGGATCACATTTTAACTAATCTCTTTCAAAATAGTGAAACTGAAAATTTACAATCTACAACACCAAACCTAGAAGGTAAATTTGTTAAATTGTATATATAACTTGGGTATTTTTCGGATGCGTTTCAGATTAAATCTTTTAAAATTGTTTATAGATCAGGATTTGATAGAAGAAGGTGTTAAAGAACTGTTAGAAATCCAAACAAATGACATCGGTAAGTTCTAATGTTTTAGAATAATCTCTGACTTTAATACAACCTATGCTAGATGATAATTTAAATAATACTAAAAAATCGGTTATGGAAATCATAAAAATGTTTGAAGAGCATCATCCTTCAATAAACAGGCGCAGATCACTAATAGAAACTCTACCAGAGGTACTAAAAGCTTTACAATTGCAAGTACGTAAAATAATTCATATTTCTTTAAAATAATTGTATAGAAATACCCCAATTTTCACAATGAAAAAATAAGAAGGTACAGCAGCTATACTAAACCAATTTTATCAGAAGATAAAAGCCAAGTTGTAGAACCAGTATTATATATTGACGAATTGGACGGTAATAATTTGTTTGTTACTCGATATAAACAGTTGATTTTTTAATATAGATTATTTAACAGGGGAAAACCTTGAACCATCACAGTCTAGCGTTAAGAAACTGAAGATGATATTCGAAGAAAGAAACAGCAGAAAATCAAAAGGTAAAATAACAATTGAATAGTAAAAAGACTATTTTTTTCTTTGTATCACTTATAGAATATAAAAACATTGAAGAATTAAAAAACAAGCTAGTACACAATGAAACTATAGCCTACGCCCCTAAGATATTGGATGATGTTGCATTGGAAGGAAATATGGAATTAGAAATACAAAGACTGGCAGAATTTTATAGAGAAACGCTTGAAACAGTTGCAGATCCAATCTTCCTTATCGTATCTTTGTATTGTTCCGTAAGCTTAGTCGTTAATTTTATTAAATTGTTTATTTATATATTTTCAAAAATATTTATTGTTGCTAAAATGTAGGTCCTCTTTATTTAATTGAAGTAACTACGCTCTCTTATAGATACATTAATATTATCATAATTGTAATTAGACTAAATATATTTGCAAAATACATGAATATCTTAATTTTTTTCTAACAAGATGGCTACGGATAATAATGAGATTATTTCAAAGAATACATTTTCGATTTATTTTTATTATGTATTGTATGAAATGATATTTTGACGACTGTTTCAAGTACTACATACAGTTACTCAATCTCATATTCGTAGAACTTTAGTACCTACAGAAACAACAAAAAAAAACAATGGTTTTTATAATTTTTTTTATTGTTATATAGGAAATTAAGCTTACTACTAATATAAGAAACTAATTATCTTTATAATGTGATGTTACTATGAAAATATTAAAATTAAAAAACAAAAAAAATCAAAGTCAAATTAGTTTTCGTACACTAAACTCTATTGCTTCTTTAAATATGAAATTACGCACATTCGTAGAAATAAAACAAATGAAATACGTATTGGAGAACTTGTTATTAGTTAGAGTAAGGTTGTTGTCAAATTAAGATTAATTTTGTCAAAATGGGGAGAAAAGGGCAAGGAACCTCTGAAGATATACGAAAACTAATAGTTTTTCACCACGAAAGCGGAAAATGTTTAAGAGAAATCAGCGAAATCGTTAATCAAAGTCGCTCTACGGTTCATTATTGAACGATATAAAACAAAATACCAAACAAACCGAGAAATTGTAACAGAAAACTATTAACCGAACGTGGTGAGTGAAAAATATTAATTGAAGTACGGTTAAATCCGAAAATATCCGCACCAAAATTAACAGCAAAATTTAATAGTGATATTGGCAAGGCGGTTACCGCGGCGTGTAGCGGTTAGAAAGCCTTTTATTAGTGAAGCTTAATAGACGTAAGCGTTTAAAGTTTGCCAAAGAACACGCATCTAAAACCTACGAGACTTTTGGGAAAACGTAATATTCACGGATGAAAGTAAATTTAATATTTTCCAGTCAGATGGTAAACAAATTGTATGGCACAAATCAAATACAAGCCTCCTCAAGAAAAAATTGCAGGCTGTGGTAAAATATGGTGGCGGATCCGTCATGGTGTGGGGGTGTTTCTCCACAACTGGTGTCGGAAATCTACATTTTATCGATGGGATCATGTATAAGTATATGTATATCAACATCTTAAAACAAAATTTAAAAGTAAGTGCCAATTGTTTGGGTATAACGGATAGATTTCTTTTTTACCAAGACACCGATCCCATACATAAAGCCGAAGTGACAAGATTATGGTTGCTATATAATTTCCCAAAAGTTATTGAAATACCCGTGCAATCGCCAGACATTAACCCCATCGAGAATCTTTGGGCTGAACTAAAAACTCAAGTTAGAAAATATCATATTTCTAATAGAAACGAGCTTAAGGAGATACTATTATTGGAATGGAATAATATTTCCTCTGAAAAAACAAACAGGCTGGTGCAGTCAATGCCAACAAGGTTAGAGGAAGTTATTAAAAGTAGAGGAAATCATAAGGCCTATTAATCAATTAATTAATGTATGCATTTGTTTGAAAAATTGAGTTATTATCAGATTGTACGAATACGAATTTGACACTGAATTTGTTCAGTATTCTGCTTTTTCTTTTAATTTTAATATTTCTGTAGCAACGTCACATTATAAACACAATTAATTATTCGTATTAGTAGTAAGCTTAATTTCCTATATAAAATCTATAAACATTTTTATAAAAATCAACGTTTTGAGTATCTACAGAAACATTAGTTGTCACATTTATATGTGTTTTAAGCTATCACTCATTTACTTATTTCGATAAAGATCATAGGTTCAAAAATATTTCTAGTTACTTTGTTCTCGCTTACATCACGTAAAAAACAGGTTCCCCAAAGGGATTTTCCTAAATAAAAACAGCTTCAAATACCCGTTTACAATGCACCAATCCGCCACTATTCCACCACTCCGAGTCACCGAACAGTTGCCGAGGAAGACTAGAAATTTCGCTTCTACCATCACGGACGCCACCTAATAATCTCTTATTAATTGCCATAAAAGTCAAGGCCACCACACGGGCATAATAATTAACTAACCGAGCTCACAAGGCGCGCACATCAACAACAACAAACATAATAACGACAAGTGAAACTCTCAAAATTAAATGGAAATTAAAAGCAAGCGCGGACGCGTAAACGTCAAAAACAAGTTCTACCAACTCTCTCACATTTATTATTTATCGTCAAGCTTCAGGTGCAAGAAATCGCTTTGATGTGAAATATGACGTAATGCGATTCTATTGTGAAAAGTATTATGCGAAAAAAAAACTAAATCGCGTCCCACGCGATTGTTACGAATGCAAATGGGGATCGGCGATGTAAGAATTTGCGATTCGGAGCAGTGTTTCCATAAGAGTAAAAATTAGTTTAGAATTTTGCCGGTCAAGTTTAACGTAAGTTTCGTGTGACTTGTTTTAATTGGTAATAACATAGATTTATGTGTAATACAACGATTACTATAGGCATTCTTACACATCAAATGTATAATGTAAATCTTCAATATGATAAAGTTTGCTTTTGATGAAGTTAGAATATCAAGGAAAAAGTTTTTCTCAGAAAAATTGCTTCTAAGGCAACCTTATTTGAAGGAATATTATAATAAGTGAATATATAAATTAGTTTAATCTGTACAATTGACCTATAATCTTGGAAATCTTATATATTCAAATGAAATCAGTAGTCTTCAATCAAGTTTCATATCAACAAAGCATAAAATGCAGTTTTGGTATTGCCAAATATAATTAACGACAAAGCTACATAACCTTCAAATTTTGACATACTCATAATTCATTCGCTGTTTGAAAGACAGTTCAAGCTGTTATGGGACTATTTGTATCCCTTTTTGATTGCAGAATTAACATATATCATTATCTCGTTTACTTCTGCATATGGTCTAATCTCTTCAATTTGAGTAAAGTGAAATTAGCGACATCATTTACCAGAAGTAAAACAATACGATAAAAATAAACAGATAGACACAATGCTAAACAAGACACAAGGTTTAGCATAAGTGTTTAACTGTTTATTTTTATCGTATTGTTTTATCTCCACGAATATTCTATCCAATGGGTTAATATTTAGTAATAATTTATCCAATCACAAGATTCTATAAAATATCGTGCATATCACATTTAGGTAGCTCTTGCAATTAAACAACCGACATTTGGCATTTCGTCTCTTCGTGACGTGGCTGCCACGCATTACAAAGCATATCGTATGGTTTGACAGATATACGGATAGGTTATGGTTTAAAAAATACGAAATCTAAATAAAACGTCAAAATGACAAATGCCAAGTAAGGTGACAACTTGCCTTATCTATGGAAATGGTAACGTTCTAATTCTAGAAATCTCACGCGGACGAAATGTCACTAGATTTGATATTACTATGTATTTGCTGAATGTGAAGTTGTGTTGGTATGATTTTAACATTATTGCTGTCAAAAGTCGTCTGTTTCGTTGCACTGCGACTGCATTTCCGACCTTTTTTCAATAAATTCAAGCTATTTATTTATCGCATTTCGAATGCTTGACGCATTGTCAGAGATTTGTTAGGCAAATGCTCAAATTCTTATACGCTTTTATCTCATTCTATGAAATGGAACTTAAATATGATTACCTGAACAACTTTATCTCATGGAATGGGTTTGGATATGGCGTTCTGAATAACACCTGAGTATTAGTGTTGTTGTTATAAAGATGATCTGTGGTTAACGGTCTGCAAATAGTATTCTACTATTGACAAATTACTAACAAGTATATTAATCGGTAAAATATACAATTGTTTCAGAAGGGACAAACGAATGCTGTAAACTTTGCAAATTGATATTAATTATAAAGTCAGCATGTTATATGAAAGCATAACAAATTTATTCTATTGATGTTAATTAACGTTTGTTTGTTTTTTATTATCTTATTTTGTGTTATTATTAAATAAACATTTTGAATTTATATCTTTATGTTAGATAATACATTATCATTTTATTGCTATCACCCCCACCACTATAAACTGTACTTGACAGTTCAAAATTAGTTTTGGTTTGTGTTAGTGCTAACAACATATTTTTTGCTAATTATTTGTTAAGTAAAAGATTTCTTTTTGTAGCTGTGCTAGTAGCACTTACCCTCTGTCTTCTGTAGTGAGAATAGCGGCCAAAGCTGCCATTTTTCAATCGAGAGACATCGTTTCAATTCTGAAAAACCGTCTTTGGACGTTTTCGAAATTTTAAATCCTTCTATTGAATATGTAATGTGTTTTTTACCTATCGGTCTACGAAGATGTGTAGTTTAGGATCCGATTTTGACTTCCTCAGCTGGAGACTCACTTCGGGACGTTTAAGAGCGCGGAGTTTGGCGAGACAATGGGTTATAGCGAGTCGAGCCGTTGTTGTCGGGTACTGACATACTTTCAAAGTTATTATTCGCTCTCCACGAATTCAAGATAGAACAGCGATACCTACACAATTTACTACACACGAAATGTATACCCACGTAACAATAAATGCATGTAAACCGATTAGGTTATGCAAGCATCGCACGGTGGATTTTAATAGAGGTAAGGTGTGAGATTTTTTTGGCGTTAATTAAAATATCGTTGAACGCGAAATCTTCACAACATATATTCCGTATGGTGCCACTTGTGTACGGTTGATGTTACATCTTGCTTGGAGGTCGTCGAACTCTAACTTGCGGTAATTCAAAGTGCACTGACGACGTCTATTTTCGTGCTAATAAACGGGCGAAGAAATTGGTCTTTTTCCTATATCACTCAAGTTAAACTCAAATCGTATTTAACATAAAATTACTGAGGGATGTTGAGTGAATTCGATTATGGAACAGAACACCGTACCAGGGTCCCTGTGACGTGGGTGTCGGGGCAATTTGAACCGCTCCAAGCACGAGAGGTAAACGCGATGCACTAACACTAGCATTACCGGAACACTATGCGATACAGGTGCGGTGTTTTTAACACTTAACTGTTTCGGAGCGTTTTACAAGATCCCGTTCGGCTAAGATCTTCTGGATTTTCTCGAAAGCTAACCTGTCTCTTGTGCAGTTTCACTTTTGTGTCGTTTTACGGGTTCCCGAGGAGAGAGGTTCACGTATAGTTGTCGAGAACTTGATTCGTTACCGCACGACCACCGCGGAAACTTGTGTCTTGTCTCAAGGTGTATTGGCGACGCGCATGCGTGTCGCTCACTACAGTTATTCAACTTTTGTTAAGACAGGTTTACAAAGTACAACAATCTGGCAAACCTGTTGACTTAGGGATCGTAGATATAAAACTATCTATAGAGACGTACGACAATACTTATAAACAAAACAACAGGTGGTTAGTAGTGCTTTGTTCGTATTCTGTTATACAATAAATATAAACGCATTGCAATTATAGACAGTGCGATGAAATATAGAAAATAGGTAGATACATATCTCTTTGTGAAAGGTTTGAGGAAAAAGTGTGGACAAGGAAAATGAGATGATTGATATATTTCCTTAAAAATCTATTTTATTACGGTATACATGTGAAAAAAAAATGCTTTCAATAATGTATATTAATTATTATTTATTGCGTTTGATTACACCAACAATATAGGGTGTATTTTAATGTTTGTGCATGACTTATGTATATCGTGTTTTAAGGAATTTAGTGTCTAAATAAACACTAAACACTGTTACAAACAAAATTTCTAAATTTGATAGAATTTACTCATTGACGCAGAGAGGTGCAAACAATTGATTTGCTTTTATATTATTTTGATTATCATAACCATGTCTCTTTAATTGTTTGATTATATATTTTCAAAGAGTTCTTCTCAGAGCCAATGGAATCTTCGACAATAGTTTTGTGATGTGTCTAGGAGACATCAGAAAAGTAGGTATGAACTAGGTTTTCTTGTGGTGTATCGTGTTACTATTAGTCACGTTTGTCGCTTACTATACTCGGTTTATTTTAAGAATAGAGTAAAGAGCGCTGAAATTGTGAAATCACTGTCTGTATTACTCAGAAGTAATTAAATGGTAATACAGCATGAATTTGAAATATAATTTGTCAACATGATCACAACTATTATAGAAATTATCTCGGCTTATGATTGGCTAAAATTTGCGATAGATTTATGCAGGCGAAAAGTTTTAAATGCCCGCATAAAAAATAATCCAATAGGGCTATACACAATAGTTTACGATAGCCTCACATTTTCCACAAATGATTATCATTTGTGGTAAGTCGAGATATTTTCTCCTATCTTTTCTAACACTGCACTCCTAAAATAAATGGATTGTAGTATATAGGATCACTTGGTATATCTCATTAATCTAAGTAGGATCTTTTGGGATCCAATTTGTGCTTGCATATTCTTAAATAACTAAGAACAAGGAGTAACATCTTCATCTTCATGGTAATTGATTGATTTTTACAAGTTTTATTTTTATTTACTAACGGTCACGCTCTGTCAGTGTTGCATGTTGTAAATTCCCATTAATCTAGGCGCCGCGCCGCTAGTATAAACATTACAGGTGAATTAATTTCATAGACACTTCATTTTTAATTTAATATGATACACTATAAGGGGAAATTTTAATATAGAACTATTTTTGTATCAACCATTTAAATGTATTTTAATTTACTGGTGGATCATCAGATATTAAATAATTACATCATTAAACGCAATAAATATTAAATAAATAATTCAATACGAAAAGAAAGAATGTGAATAATAACTTGATTTCATATATTATTGGGTTGGTAATGCATTTGTCAGTATAACCACCCCCAAAATATGGAATGTTACTAATAATTATAACCCCAACACACTATTTTGCAACCGACATAATTTTTTAAGAATCTTGGCACCCACACTACTTCTATACTTTGTAAAACTAATAGAAACCCTACATTCAGAGCAAGATGAACTTATGACTTATACAATATGAGAATGAGGATAGATACAATAGCTAGCCCGTCGCAAAAATAACGAACTTAGTACCAACATTATTTGTTTATGTTTCATGTAGTTTGGGTGTGATATATATTAACGTTTTATATTCCACTTGTGTTTAACTATTTATACCTTGCACTAATGTATATAAGATGGTTTGCACAACATAACGTCACGGGGTCATGTAGAGTTGAAATTATTAGAGAAGAAATGAAATACACATCATGTGCCGCAAGTGCCCCCCTTTTTCTTCAATCCACTCTTATACACGCTGTATAAAATTATCCATTGCATTCTGCAGAATTTGCTCCGGGTATTGCGTGAATTAAATTATATACCATGCGCATTAAATAATGCATAAATTCAGTAATTCCGTTGATTTTATTTTTTTGGAAAGAAATAGAAATTTATTATCTGCTCAATTCAAATTAGTAATAATGATGACTACGTGTGGCAAACATTGTAATAAAAAGAAACTAAATTGATTAACCAGAAAAAAAACTCTAGCAATAACATAAAACACAAAAATAAGTACAGAAATAACAGTTTTTAAATTACATTTACACTAAATGTTCTGTACCATCTGACAATAGCCAAGACGATTATGAAATCTATTTCATATGGACGGTTTGAGGTGGTATTAACCTAATCTCATGTTCAGTTCTTTGCTTGAGATCTTCTTAATTATTGGGTCGATTGTTGTACACTTTTCCTTTTAAGTACCCCCATAAAAATAAGTCTAATGGCATTAGATCAGGGGACCTAGCCGGCCATTCCATGGGACCTCTTCTCTCTGTCCATTTTCCTGGGAGAACTTGGTCCATGCGTCGCACATTAATTGCATAATGAGACGGAGCGCCATCTTGTTGTAAGCAAATGGTATTATTTGGTAGGTCAGGGCAGAGACAGGGTTATTTGCATTGGGGAATAAGGCAGGCACCAATTCCAACTGTAAATTGCAGGTATCTATCTCCAGTCAAATGGTTTTCAAAAAAGAATGGACCTAGAATTCTGTCACCAATAACTCCTGTCCAAACATTAACTTTCTGAGGATATTGGGTATGAATTCCCTGCCTCCAATGGGGATTTCTCCTAGCCCAGTATCTACAATTCTGTCTATTGACCGTTCCATTTAAACAAAATGTTGCTTGATCCGAAAATAAAACACGCTGGGAAAACAATGGATCGCGAAGGCAAATTTTTTTCAAAAAATTAATATCAAGGGAATTACTGAATTTATGCGCTACTTAATTTCCACGCTGTACATAGCCACTTTAAGATACCCTATGTTTTAGAAAACCCCATAGAAACCAATCAGGTATGGTGATCTCATTGACCACGGCAAAAAAAACTCCCGCTTGATTTCCGTAAAAACTCTTGGCGTATGATTTGTAACGCCATCTTGCTCCAACCAGTTATCTTTTGGTAAGAGTTCAATGTAAGATATCAAAAAGTCAACGAAACCTCCCACAGAAGTTAGATCGTACAGACCGATAAGCCTCCTCCTATAATGTCCAAGGTGTTTGAAAGGGTCTTCATTAGTCGACAGGAAGATGATGTTCGGGTAGCCTTTCATTAAACAAACATTGTTTTTACAACGCTCTTCAATTTCCCGATTCAAGTTGCTTATCATTTGAAAGTATAATCCTCAGCTTTCAAATCATATCCTAATTATAGAGATAACGTTACCGACGACTTACGTAGGGAACAACGTCTCAAATTATTGGAACGTGTCTGATGAGGAGAGTTGCTCAGGTCACAGACTATATTTCACTATATTGAAATTTGAACTTACAATTGAAATTTATCGGAATCCCCGAACAACTGACTGGGGAGCATTTATAGCAGAACTTGACTTCCAGCATAGGATAAGTAACACAACAGACCTAGGGTTTTCAACAGGATTTTTTCAAGACGCTATCAACTTAACGACAGCTACTCTGTGGTATGCAGGGGAACCACCAAGAAAGTGCCCTGGTGGAATAGAAACCTAGCAAAGTTGAGAAGGGAAGTCAGGAAAAAGTTCAATAGAGCTAAGAAAACATCAGTATGGAATGAATACAAAAAGGCCCTCACTGATTACAACAAAGCTCTGAGAAATTCGAAAAGAGAATCTTGCAGGAGGTACTGCGAGGGAGGCCTCGGAATGTACCGGGCTTAACAGAATATTATCTAAAGAACCTCAGAGCTCAATAGATATTCTGAAGACAGAAATAGGATATTATACCACAACGGAAGATGAGACAAGAAGAGAACCCTTAAGGGGTTTAAAGACAGATGATGTCCTGGAATTGAGTTTTCATTCGCAGATGATGGATTCTCGTATAGATAGATAGGTATTTCGTCTAACAGATATATGCATAATAATACAATAAATACTAAAAGCACTAAAAAGAAATACATAATGACAAAATTCAGATATAAAATAAAAAAGCTGCCCAGTTACTGCTCAGGAACTGATAAAAATTGATCAATCGAATACACACAGTTTTCTAGTAATAATCCACGTAAAAGAAATTAAATTTTCAAATCCAGAACATGTTTTAAACTTCTAATTTGATAACACGGAGTGTTTAGGCAACCTAGCTTTCGGCAATGAGCATGCCAACTAATAGTTTCGTCCAGTTGCGTTCCAATTAATGGACGTTTGATCATTCAATAGTTATCCTTTAACCGTATACCCACATAAGGTCATCTCTGGACTGGGGAGTATACAAAAACATGAAACACGTTTGCGAGACATTAATGTGTAATCTATTACCCTGAAACCAGTGACACAGTTCGGCCAATAAGGTGTAAGCGAACCTACATGTATCAGGAACCTGCGCAAGATCATCTCCAGAAGCCACAGCACTAGTGCGGTCGGCGTATAAAACAAAGGGAAGTTAATAAAATCAATAATGTTATTCATAAAAGGCAGAAATAATACTGAGCCAAGAACTGAGCCTTGACATGTTTTTTTAACATTTTCTAATATGGAGGATATTTTGACCTACTGAGCACGATTAGACAGAACCGAGCGGAATCAATCTGGAACAACAATCCGCACGCCGTAGTAAAGCAGTTTCTCCACTAGGATCTGATGATTAATAGAATCGAAAGCATCCGTTAAGTCACAGTAGACTAATACAAGATGCTCATCAGCATTCAGGCAGTCGGCAATTTCATTTACGAGTGAGTAAACGGCCGTTATTGTGGAGTGACCCTGTCCAAAATCACATTGCATATTCAAACGACTTGACAATCAAGCACAGTATAGATTTCTCTTTTCTTCTATTTATCCTGATAGTTACTTCGTTCATGCCAAAGCTTTTGTCAACAGTTGGTATATCTCCACCCCTCGCATCACTGTCCAATATTTTTATTTCCAAAGATATGGGTTTTTTGCCCGGTCATTGGTAAGTTTAGACATATCTACACGCAATCTGGGGTTAAAATTTGAATCAAAATAAAACAAACCTTTTTTTAAATTACTGATACACCTGATAGCTCAAGCTGTGCACTTCGGCCGGATGATGACGAGCTAATAAATTATTTTTAGTGGTCTGTCTCTGGTCGAAATGCATGTTTACTTAAATTTTTTTCATAAACGTTGCAAAACAAAATCCAACTCAGTATCAACAAGTGTGCTGTAGTAAGCTACACTAGATGTAAATCACCTGTCATTTATTCCTACAACTTGGACCAGATTGATATCGCAAGGCATGTCAAAGTGAGAGACTTGGGAATACAGTTCGATACTCACCTCCAGTTTACAGAACATATTACAGCCGTATGTAATGTAGCCTTGGATTTCTGATAAGAACTTGTCGAAGTTTTTCCGACATCACTGCTCTTAAAACTCTTTATTATAGTTTGGTACGTAGCAAGCTGGAATATGCTGTTGTAGTATGGTATCCGATATATACATACCAATGCCTTACGTTAGAGCGAGTGCAAAAGAGATTTTTAAAATACCTCTCCTTCAAGATTACCGGCACTTATCCTTCACGTGGAGCGGATTACGATGGCTTGTTACATATCCACAATATGGATTCTCTGGCTTGTAGGAGAGAAGTCTCTAGCGCCAATTTCTTAATCAAACTAATCAATAATAAGATTGACTC
>JARFOC010000391.1:0-14561 GCA_031763485.1 Osmoderma eremita | reverse complement strand
ACATCTGGTACCCTTCTACACTGTTAACGTTGAAAATATCGGAGTTCTCGATTTTAGGTCGGAAACTTTTATGTGGCTACGAGTGTACATGTCATATTGACAATTTACGTTTCATTTACGTAATTGACGTTTTGTTAGAGCAGTTTCAACAGAGATCTTTGTTTTATAGTTGAATTTATTAATTTTATTAGTTTACTTTATAATTTTATATGCTCTCTTTGTTTACTTTATGCTAGCATGATGATTTTTACTATAGAGGAAAAAGTACAAATGATCAAATGACATTATTCTGGCGATACTGCGAAAGATGTAATCGGTCGCTTTATATTTCATTTCGAAAATCGACCTCCTCCCTCTATTCAGACGGCGCCTTACAAATTATAGAACGCTGCACATGCATCGCAGATATCTCACGTACGACTTGGCAACATTCAATAAACAATACATGGTTAGCCCGTTCCCAGATAATTTCTTGCCAATACAGTATGGTCGTGGTACCCGTAGGAAATCTTGTGAGGACTGCAAATTTAATGACCTGCTGAGACGAGATAATATTGCTGCTCGCACCCCTCGAGATAGGAACTAATGACTGAGACTGAACCCTTAAAAAATTTCGTGGTTCATAGTCTTTGGGTAATTAAGCAGAGTCATAGTTGTGATACGGTTAATATCAGTTGCTCCAACCACATTACCTACAACTTTTAGTAAGGCTCTCACAGTGCCGTTATTGAGAGAGTCCAACGAAAATTCTTAAAATATTCTTCAAAAAGGATGGAGTTTACCCTGGCCGTGATACAGACTACGAACATCTACTAGAACGCCATGGATTTGAATATTTACAATCAAGAAGATGTGAAGCAAGTGGCTTGTTTGTACATAATCTGATATGTTTTGTGGTATCTCGGCATGCCAAACTTTTGGTCTTCCCACTGGGCGAACAAATATTTTGTTCCGAGCTCCTATCGCTCACTCGTCGAGGGCTGCCAACACTATTTTCAGAGACGTCTTGAATTCAGAGCTGCACTCAATTTAAATTTATTTAAATTTATATACTTTCCGCGACAGCAGATATGCATACATTAACTTAATTCATTTCACTTACTTTATATATAATATATCTCTGATATTTGTGTTTTTACCATTTCGTGTATTGTTGTTGCTTTTTTGTTTTGTTCTATAACGCCCTTTTTGGAATTCCCTGTTGGGACAAATATATTCTATTATTATTATTATTATTAAGGCCGCGGCAGTTTCGAAACCCCGTCCAAAACCTAAATTTTCCAAAGTATTACTGAAGACAAAAGAAACAGTATTTCACCAGTATTTTGGACAAAACAGGTAAAACAATAATGGATCGTAAGTCAAGAGTCAACAAAATTTTGTCAGTCTTTTTAAACCAAGCGTTGAAAAGATGAACTAAATATTCTGCATCGTAAGGTAGGCACATATTTAGAGTCATTCCTACCGCATAGACTTGATACTGGAAGATACTCGTAGTTCATCCACGTCAACAATGGCTAAAAAACTAAATCAGCTATTGAAAGGAAATTATTATTAATTAAATAATAAGGTAGTAGAAGTAAATGATGGTCAGGCGTTGAAAAGTTTCGTGCATGGTTGATAAAATATTTACTGATATCATTAGAAGCACTAAGGGTGGACAAAAAGAAAAAAATTATCCGGACTTGCGCAACTCTAACAAATAGACTAAAATAACATAAAACAAAAAAAAACAAATGGAATTTATAAATGTTCTTACGTTAATGTCGGTCTCTCCCATTGTGTTGTCCTGGCTATGTGATTGACGTAGTAGGTACGACCGTTAGCATCCTGTCTCTCCTCCCAGCCCTCGGGGAGATCCGAATTAGATTCCGTAGACGTATTAAAGAAATTGTTTTCCTAAAAAAATACAAATATTAATTGAAACACCATAAAATAGCCTGATACCGGCAATAATGGAGTTCGAATGATCTGGAACTTTTGAAATAGTTTAAATTTGATTTCAAAATATTCTCTATTGTTCTATTATTACGAAACATAGTTGGCTTCTTTGAATTTCGGCCAGAAATAGAAGGGCATTATACGGAAAATATCATCCAACCTTCGGGAACGCGGGATATAACAATGGAGGAGGTAACGGTATGCTTTAAGCAGGTTGCGGACAGGTAAAGCAGCAGGAGCCCTATTCTGCGCGATTTACCGATATCGCTATACGTCACGTACTTATACCGTGGTCGCAATGCATTAATTATAGTATTGAGATTTTATATTACGCATAAGGTGACCTTGCTATATGCACCGAAGCGATATTAGGCATGCATGATATTCGCATTCTGCTGCAACTATTGTTTGGGTGCGCATCCCTTGATTTTTCGCACGTACATATTAGTAGCACATATCTTCCAATATATTTGTTTATTGTACCAATGAGAAAATACAAATTATAAAATGGTATTACGCCGGCAATAGTTTAAAAGAAATCATTGGCTTTTGCGTTCGAAAATCGTCCTATTATTATTTGTAAGTTTGAAAAGTGTGGATGCCTGACGAATTGTAGAACATGTTTTTTTAGAATGGGTATTTGTTTTTCTCTTATTGTTTTTTTTTGATTTGTACGCCGAGAATAGTTTTGGTGTATATCCTGACAAGTGGGACACAGAACAAAATACATGTTTTTTCACGTAATTCGTAAATTTAGCGACGTACACATGCAAACTACACTCCGACAGTATTGAAAGCATACTAACTTCCTCTAGAACAAAGTCAGAGTATCGATACAACAACTCCCACTCCAAAGCAATCTGTCTCTCCCGGAGTATGACTATAGGCATTTGGCAATCGCGCTATATGTTGGTATCTATTTTAAAGTGGCGCGCTCTTACCAACTCCCTGCTTTCCCATACTACAGTTAATGTTATGCGAGTATGGTATATTTCCTTGTATATTTAACTATTCCACATGACGTATAGCGATATCGCTAAATGGTGCAGAATAGCGCTCCAGGTCACGACAACATAAAGCCCGAAATGATGAAATATCGTACTTATTCTAATTGGCGCTGCTATTCCAATAACCGCCGCATTCTAATAGACGCCGCAAGAAAATAATGCCGAATGAAATAAATGCCGCATCTTTATCAACGTCAAGTAGGTAGGGGAATCCCCGTAGAGCACGTTCAGATTGAATTCCGTATGCGATACTAAAGCGATGTTGTTTTGTATGAAAACTAAATTGCAATACAATTGTTTTGAGATGGATAGAATAAGAATGAGGATATGGTTTAATCCGCAATAAACGCCGCACTATAATAAATGACGCAAAGCTAGATGCCCTAAATGATTGAATGCCCCTGTTAGAATAAATACGATATATAGGACATCAGGGCAAGCACTGCACTCAATCATTAGTACAGCGCACATAACTCAACAGATTCCAAATGATTGGAATCTCTATAGTCCATTCGCCGTTTAGACAACAGTACAATGCATATGGGAATGCCGCACAGTACTGCCGCATCTTTGTGGGGAAATACATAAATAAAATTTGGTCACAAAGCAAAATATAATACACTTATGGGGTCTGTATTGGTAAAAACTCAATACAATCGAAAATATAAATGTATTGTTGACTTAATCTAATAGAAACTGTAAAAATATTCCATAATGTGAATCGTTATTTAATAGCAAAGAATAAATTTGGCTTTCTATTAATCCTTTTAATAAATTCTCTTCAGAGCTAGTTAAGTTAGGTAACTAAGCAATTTAGAAAAGCTAAATTATGAAACATATCAACGGCGACCCACTGATGCGAATTCAGAAGGAAGTAAATATCGATATCAGCCCCCGCGGAATAAAAATTGATGTGTGATGGCGCAATTGAATCTTGCAGTACAAAACGTCGTTCTATTTAGATTCGTGGAAGTGAATGGTGCTACATTTAACAAGCGGCTTAAGTAAAAAATAACAGCTGGAGAAATGAGAGTACCAAGGAATAATAAGGGCAGATAAAATTAGTAATGAAGAGTTCAGAAGAAGGTTGGATGTGGAGCCAGTGCTAAGTAAGATGGATCAGAAAAACCGGGTTCGGCCATTGAGTCACAATAATTTGGTTAAAGAAATTTAGACAGCAGGCTGGAGCAAAAAATTAAAAGGAGAGAAATATAGAAACACGTGGAAACGGGAGATAGAAGTTATACATAAGAGTAGAGGATCAGCATGGAACGAAACAGGGAAACTAGCAGAAAATATAAATGAGCGGAAAGGTTCCGTAATGTTAACAAGAACCATTCAGACGTCTAAGGGCATAATGGGTAGAGCCCTGCATCCACGGGGAAATCCGCAAAATTTTTACAGGTGCGGATAATTTTTACTACTAAGAGAGGGGATGCGGATAGAGTACGCAGAATTGCGGTTTATCCGTATCCGCACATAGCCATTTTTGATGATGTTATTTTGCATCGTTATTAGTTAAATAAGTTTTAACAACATTAAAAATATCTATTTTTATAGACATACAATAAAATTAATGTGTAGTATTAAAAAGATCAACTCGAAAAATAATGAGAAATTTTGCGATCATTGGTTAAATGTAATATTTATGATTAATTCATGATGTAACGCAAAAGAATAGTGTCAACTTAATTGGCTACTACCAGGAAATATTCCAATAAAATAAATAATTATGGGACAATCATGTCCAAATATATTATATTATATTAACTTCTTTATTTTGGGCGAATAATTGTAGTACTTGGAGGATATTAAATTACCATCAGCAGCTTCCATTTCAATAATTTTTATTTTTTTTATAATAGCAAAATATTGGTTTATATTTGCATCTTAAAAAAATATTTGCTCTAAATGTATTACCTTTTCTTATATAATATTTATTATAGTTATAAAATGCGGATACGGATATAAAACTTGCGGATACGGATAATATCCACCTGAATGAGGCGGATACGGGTCGGATGCGGATAGGAAAAGGAGTATCCGCGCAGGGCTCTAATAATGGGTATCGCATAACCAACTAACTACAGCTAAGAGAGGCTTTTCCTCTCGTTAGTTACAAAATTTCACAAATTACTGGCTTCGTTGATTTCCGACGATAAATAAACACTGATTGAAATTAATTGAAAAATTTCAGTTCCGGTAGGAATCCGACTCCTACTTGCCGGGCAGGGGCGTTGACCACTACACTAGATGTTACATGTCTGCAGATAATATCTCGTCAAATACACGTATATTGAAGTGCCACATTACACATGATTGCAAAGAAAAGCTGGCTTTTCTTTTCGCCGATGACCAAATTCCACAAATTAGTGTTTAATGTCGTCGGAAATCAAGGAGGCCATTAATTTATGTAACTAAGCAATAGTCAAGAATATCGAAAAGAAATTAGCAAGAACATATTGATATTTTGATATTTACCCGGTTCAACGTTGGCGGTTGTTCCCCGGACACGATCTGCCAGTCGCCGTCGCTCCCCTCCTCGTTGGTGGGCGTACTGTTGCGCAGGTAGGCGTGGTAAATTTCCAAGTAGCCGCGCACTCGCGAACGGGCGCTGTAATCGCTACATACAATACCGCAGGTACTTGTCAACATGCAATACTCAAGCAGGAGACACAAGGGCCGATTATAATATATGCTTTATTATAAGATTTGAATCCAATAATATAGCAAGGATTAAGAGCGCTTGTATACGTACGGCGTGATTACTATAAGATGTACTTGTAGTAAAATAGTAGAGGCTCGATAATCCAATTTAACAAACCAAGGCGGTCCGAACTAATTACTATTCACTACTGTTCAAAATGATTAATAATTTCACAACATTGATAATAACTTTTTTTAAAAAACTGATTTCACACTTTTTAGTTTCAATCAAATAATTGTTGGCCAAGCTTTTTAATTGGATCTTTTTAGAAAAATGTTTCATTTTGTGTGTAGGAAAAATATCGAAATATTCAATTTTACAAAAAATATAGAAATCAATAATACGATTAAGATAAGACATCTCACGCACAGCAGTTAGGCCATCAGCTCGATCTCTCTTTGCGAAAGTCATTTTAACGTGAACTTAACGATAAAGTAAGTAGATTACACTTCCGAAATCTGTAACTTTTAACGACAAATTGCTGTTTGTCCGCTGCAAGAAAATTCCCAAGACATTGCTTTTCCATGGGTAGACCGAGGACCAACAAAACATTGAAATACGTTACGGCAGAATTGACCATTTCGTTACGATGCAAGAAAAGCAAATAAAATGCCGACATTGCCATGAGGAAGCAACAACACGGCATCTAAAATGTGTTGTTGTATGTTTGAGTGCTTAAACTAGTAAAAAAAATTATATACAAGATATTTTGCACAGTATCCATACAATATAATAACAGTGGTTGAAATTCCTAACGTCATTTCGGCCCTTTATGATAAGTCAAACATTCTTTTTTCAAATTTTGTATTATAAATACTTAAATGTTTTTTATACAAAAAAAGGCAAAGTTCCACTCATATCTGGGTTAAAAAGGTTGACACTTAGTTTATAGAAATCACGGCCTCCTAAATACATAATTAGACTCTCAGTCTAACCGGCCTTGCGTATCTTTAATTCAAGGTATTATTGTGGTTTCATAGGGAGTGCCACTTTACGGTGCTTTTTATATGTGACCAGTAATACATGTTAGTTGTGTTTAAATTTCGTTCAATGGTTTTATATGGAAAGCTGAAGCCACTGTACTTTTATATCAAAATGAAAATGTTAATGCGTAGGGCCGAATAGAGTGTAAGTCTATCATTATATAGGAGACCGTGATAGAAATATTTGTAGGTTATATTAACCCAAGCTGCACAATTCAAATTTGCCGCAATTATTTTTAGTAACTTCAACTTAAAGATATTAAAATACCCATTGATGTAATACAAAATTGTAGGTAATTTCATGCTTTAATATTAAAGTTACTAAAAATAATTGCGGCAAATTTGAATTTTGCTGCTTGGGAACTGACACTACGCTTTTATTTTTTTTATTTGTTTTGAACAGTGTGCGTAGCACCTCGAACAAAAAATTTTAAAAATGCATTGCAAAGAAACGTATTTTTGTGTGTTTTTATTGTACAATAAGTAGCAGACGCAACTCTACGCACTACGTCCGGTAATATCCAGTCTTTACTACAGTACTATCTACGGCACTTTTATTTTGTGTATATTGTTTTCATATAATTCAAAAGTAAAACATGGCAAATTTAAAATACAATACTGTCACAGAATATATTACGGTATGGTCACGGCATCTAGTGGCAATTGTACAAAGCTTAGTGTAAATTGTAAATGCGGATTGGCTCCTTGAATTTATGAGATTCGAATCTCGTTCCTACTTTCAGATGTTTCTTTTTGTCCTAGAAAATGCTAGAATGGAATTTACTGGAAGGAAATTTGACGATACATATATGGAACCGTTTGAATAAGTTAGTTAGCTTAAGATTGTCTAAGTTTGAGTTAAAGTCTAAGAGTGTGATTTGTAAATACAGTGCAGTTAATCGGTGAAATTAGGGAATTATTGTACAAATTGTTGTGCTTGTAAGTTTGAATTAAGAGGTTAATTAATCATATTAATATAAATTCCAAATTTCATTTATTTGTTATATAAAATGGTGCTAAGAAATCTATTAAGAAATCATAAGAAAATCTTTATATTTATATAATTGTACATCCCAATATGCTTTCCTTCCATTAGCATCAACAAAAATATACTTCCTTGAGTTAATTCAACATGGCTATAGTAACAATATCCTAGTAATTAAATATACAACAAAATAGCAATATAAAGAAACGTCAATATAGGAAGAAACCCAAAAGATTGGGGTCGTACTAAACAAGAGATGGAAAACGTTGAATTGGAATTTTGCCGAATTCATTTCATTATTGAAAGAAACATTGCTACTTTGCAGTTGACGTTAGTTGCTCCGGTTTAATATGGCCTTCATATTACTCCTGCTATGTACAACAATAATGAATAGAAAAGAAATTACCTTCTCGGCCTTAAAACGTACTTCGTTGACGGTATCTGTCTGGCCTCTTGTTCTTTCGGCAGATTAATCAGTGTCAGCTCGACCATCCCGAGGAAATCATCCCGGGTCAAACGATTCTCGTCGAATACCTGCAGGACCAGCTTGTGTTCAGCTGGCTTCACCTAAATAACGTTCAATTCAGTTCTGGCACACAGAAAAGCATATGGATAGGACGAGTATAAAATCTAAAAAACACTTGCTACTAAACTTGCGATTATATTATAATTTAGTTCTGGCTTGTGGTATTGTGAAATACAAATAAAAACTTACCCTGAATGTAAATTCCTCTTCCCATACAGGATTGAGGGTCTGAAACAATTTCTTCTGTCAGTTAATATCACTTTTCTTAAAACAGTATTGGCCTACCTTCTTTTTCGTTTTCGTAAGAACAGAATCGATAGTTTCATCTCCGTTAATAGTATTGAGGTCTATCCGTACATAAGGATCGCTATAAAGATAACAGCAATAATCATAACACCCTCCTACATTAATATAAGTTATTTAATTTTATAAACGCAAATAATTATATGATAGACATACCTAGCTCCGAATATATCCTTCTTAGCTAATCCGATACCCCGGACAACTCTTATCCGAAGGTGACTAGTGGGTTCTTCACTCTGAAACACGTTTAGTAATCAATCAATACAATTTGCGAATATCTGCAAAGCCAATTGACACCACTACAATGTTATATATTATATCCAAATTCTAAATCCGTCCGGATTTTTACTAGAAAATAGCTGTTGTTGCCCCTCTAACAAGACGGCGAGACAGTGTGTTGCACAGATTACATACTACTTACAAAGTCGTCGATTCCTATCCGCGGAATGTATCCGTAAATGCTTTCCGATGCCATTAAAATAATTATTAGCTAAAGCGCTGACATTTACTGGTGGATTTGATTCACAGCCGTAGGGAATTCAGAATTACAAGAAAAAAATGCGAAAAAAAAATCCGTACAACTACTACAAGTATCCTAAACACAAATCAGAGACATCACATTATTAGTTTAGTGATGTCAGAAACGTCAAAATGGATAGTGCCATCTTTCTCTTTTCGAACTCCTCGTCTCTCTTCGCGGCCAATTTCGTAGAGGTGGTGGATTTCACAAGATTTCTATTTAATTTTTCAATTCAATTCTGCGAAATCGTTTTTCCTCAAAAGTTATTAAACATCGCGACCATTAATTAATCTATTATAAGTTGGGTACATTCAATAATCAATTTATAGGACGCGTTCACAAAATAAGTTTCCCAGTAGAAACAAAAATTTTGGAAATAGAATGATCTGTAATCCAAATTTAGATGGAAAACGTATTATTCCTTTTTTATCATTATTTATCAATATATTCAGATTGTATTTTTTATAAATAACAGACCAGTTTATTATGAATTCCCAATTACTAATCGCCACTATTAACTTCTCAGAATTTTATTTCCATTTTTATTCCTTTATTTGTTCATTGTAAGCATAATTAGATATATACATCCACTCCAGATACCCAATTGTTGCATACAAAATAAAAGATAACCAGTCTTGCTGTGAATTATAGGATAAACTGGGGTATATGTCCCCGACTTCCCGACCGAAATAAAGTTTTATATAGAAATATATGTATAGAAGCTATGGAAGAGTAACTGTAATTACCAGTACTTTAGTAATTATCGGTAATATTTGTAATGTTTCGCCGACACCACTACATATACTGTGCCACTACACATATGTAACTTCTATATAGGGGTATTCTTCAAACACAAATTTTCCTTGATGGTCAGTATTAAATTGTGTACCTTTATTTCTATGATACGCAAAATACACTTGTCTCAGCACGAGACTATTAGAGTAAATCAGGCTATTACAATTTTAGGATGAGTAATATGAAGCTCATTATATGTATCTTTTTCTTTATCTTTTGGTATAGCGATTATGTATGTACGCTAAGGTCGATTACAATCATGTAATTTCGGTTCTTCCAGGAATATACCATTAAATAAAATGCACTATTTATATTGCACACAACATCACATTACTATTAAATTATCATATTAACAACATTATTGTCTAGCTAACCCAGATATTCAAATCATGCCCGGCATATCTTATCCAATCAAAATGACGGATAGTAAGTGCGGAAAAATTATACATTTTTAATTCATCAGTAGTTTACTCTCATACAATGTTTACATTTATTTATGTCGTGCTTAGTGCATTCCTTCGTGCTTATTTTGTATATTTTTAAGTAAATTTTTTTCAAGATTGGCAGCAAACAAATCTAAACTAAAAATCCCCTAGTTTTTGATGCAGGGATTCTGCTCAATCTCAACTTCATTCTAAATAAAGCCTTCGAAAATGGAAGCAAATGGAGAAAATCGATGGGAAGAAATTTCACACACTATTGATGTACGGGTTTCGCGTTTTTAAACCCTATGAAGGTTAGACGGTATATTATTGCGTATTTAATGCGAAAAAAACACTTAAATGCATCTAATCTAGTGTAATCGTGTGACCTTACACTTTTTACGTGACACCAATTTTAAAATTATGCTAATCGCGTGAAAGCGAAAACGTAGGTTGTATATTTTCTTTTATTCGGACATACATATATTGGGTATGCATTTTTCACTACGTTTACGTAATGTTTCAGCTGTTCTGTGTTTGAATTTTTATTGCAAATCGTTAATTCTTCGTTTCCTAACTCATTGCCCCAAACAAAGCTACTACGGTGGAAATGTATTATTACATATGTAGTTAAATTTCATATAAAAAGTATACATTTTATTTACACAGGGCAAAAATATGCGCAATAAGAATATGGTCGTTTAACACAATAAACAAATTATTTATACAAATGGAAATGTGCACATCATTACTTTTAAAACTCCCGCATAAAATACACTCAAGCAAACAGAAGGCGAGTCTTTTTATTCATCGAAAAAACTGGCTGAAATCTATCGGACATCGTAAATGACGATGGAATTTTGTTTTCGATAGTTGCTGTTGATATACATGATCTAAGCTGTTACCTCTGGTGTATTTGAAATGTTTTAATGTATTAATTAATTAATCTGCTATTATATATATAAAATGGAGGCATTATTAATGAAAAAGGTGATTTGCTTGTGCATAACCTAACCTAACACTTCATAATAACAAAAAGCACTCAAGTCAGCTTCTTTGCTTTCCCACATTTTGTCAATTGAGAAGAAAAGTGATGACGTAGATTTGTTTTGTTTGGAAACCTATGCAGGCCGCCAACAGCGTAAAATGATTAAAAGAATGATATTTTTTATCATTTTACGCTGTCTAGGTTTCCAAACAAAAGAAATAACCTATTAATTTTAGCCATTCGGTTATTTACATGTGTTTGGATCTTTCTTTATATTGTGTTTATTTTCTATTTCAATAATTTTATTACAAAAAAATTCTCTACATTTCGTGCGCACATTTTGGCGTTGGCGAGACTGTGCAGGTTTCCAAATAAAATTTGCGTCACACTTTTCTTCTTTTGGAAAATTTCTTTTGGAATCAATTCTTTTGGATCAATGGTTCGGATCGATGGTTTTTCGATGGATGTTATTTAATTGATCAATGAAAACGCGAACGCTCTACTATAGCTATTTATTGGCCAATTTATGAGAAATTAGAACATGGTCTAATTTATTACACGATTTCTGGATCGGAAGAATCTTATGTCCTTCACCCCGTCATCTCTAGTAAATGCGTCTACTTCGTAACGCATAAGAAAATTTAGAAAAATCAGGAAAAGCAGACATTCAAAAAATTGTTCTCTTTCTATATTTAATTATTTTTTATTATCTATTTTAACCTATCTAAACCAACTCACGTAGGCGGTAATCGACAAAAATCAACAAAACGTAGTTGCAAAGCTACTATACTACCATATACAGCAATTGCCAGTACACTCGTATAATTATATTATTAACTAATATTTTTAATAAATATTTACATACGATGATTATTTATGGGTTATGCCGGTCGTTAGTTTCCAATGTATGCAAACACATATGAAATAAATTATTATATTTATTGCTCAGTTATTGGACAATAAATATTGCTTCCTGTATAACCACAGTTTAGCAATCGTTTAGAAAAGTATAGAAAATTCTTATCGGCATATAAATCGGCCAATAAATAGCTAGGTGTAAAACGACCTTTGCAAACTTGACATGACATACGTGATATTAGCGGCATAAAGTAAGTATGAATAAACAGGCACAAGTAGTGGCGCCGAATTCAAATAATTTGCTTTTGATATCTAATATTACAACACAGACCTAATTGAATGTTAATTTTTAGTTGTTGTTTATTTCTGGTAGATTATACAATACAGGTAGGCGCATCACTTGTATTTGTACACTACTCATTTTAAGGAACAGCTTAATTACCCAATTATATTAATTGTTGTCTTTTTGACGGGCCAAATTGCATTTCTTGCATATAATAGTTCTGCTTAATTATTAAGGCTAAAAAGTAAACTTTGAATATGCTGCTATCCCTCGATTACAATACACATATGATAGTTAATAAGTTATTACTACCGTTAAGTTTGGTGTCTTACGTCATATTTTTATTCATGTTATGTTGCGCACTTTGACAGTATTGTTTAATTTGTTATCACATTAATGTTTGTGTCATCTTTACGTATGTATTTTGAGTGTCAGAACGATATTTCTGTGCACATAAATGCTGACCCTATTTGAACACATAAGAACAACAATTTCGTTATTTCGCGACGAAAATATTAATTTACAATCTTTAAAATAATCTTGTAAGATAAGATATGAATAGCGTACCTGTTTTTTATTATTAAGCAACAACTGGGAAATCAACATTGTAATTATTTCCTTATTAATAAGAAATTTTAATGTTTAGTATTATAATGGCATACGTGTAAACAAAATAAAATAAGTTCAACGGTGTAATTCAATTAAACAGTCTGACATATTCCATAAAAAATACTTATGTGATGGCCCTCGTATCTTATTTGCACTTACCGAAGAATCTATAGCGCAAAAAGATCGCCGTGGCCTATGAGCCACCGAAATAACTGACGAAGATCGTTCTCTGCTCGACCAAGTGTTGCTCCTTTGTCGGTGGAAAAGCGGCATCTTGTCTTCGCCCGCGAAACGATCGGCATTAGCGTAAAAGCACTGTTGTTGTTCGGAATGCAATTATTATTTTACGGCGTGCATTCAATTATGCACCCGAAAGGCGAGGTACGATATTTGAAATCACGGGTGCGCCTATCCATCCGATAAGAGGATCACACACTTTCACGCCTCCAATATCGCAAATTCGCCACCCGAAAAATCCACACGATACTTGTGCAATTCGCAGACTACTAAATACTAGATAACAGTTTAGTAGCGTGTAAAACTTGTACGGCTTGTAGTTCCTGTCACCTGTACGTGTTCGCCGGTGCGATTTTACCTATTTCTTATCTTATTAGATTAGAGGATGAACCCGCGCATAAGTATATAGTATCCATATCCATACGTGCTAAATACCTTTATATTCTAAATTTCAACCAATCGCGATGACGTTGTAATAATGCACTGCTGTAATAAATAGTAGTCTGCGAAATTCATAACTAACGAGGAAATCATTTACAGAAGCACACCCACGTCGTTTTATACGAAGTAAAACTTTTTGTATCAAGTCGCCGCGGTACCAAATCCAACACAAGGTCGTCGATGGAAAGAATGTATTATAAATATATATTAATTATCTATATATGTATAATAATAACAACTCATTACGATTCGATTCGAGTAAGTAAACGTTAATTGTCTCACCAGTCTACTATATCCATTACTGTAATTTCAAATGAAAACTGGTTAAGTTAAGGTAATTTTGTCTCGATAAAACAGGTAACCAACGATAATGCACAAACTATGAATTTTTGACCTGTATAATAACTATTTTAATTTCGATTTGATTGATTTTATAATTGTGTTCTCAAGGGTAACACAATGTGTAATTATTTAAATACTAATTGCGAACCAGCACATGACAAAAATATAAATATTTTATTTATTCCATTTTACAGCATTGTCAGAACTTTTAAATTTGGCGCGTCACTATACGTCGATTAATAACAGAAAAAACTGATACAGGATAAGTTCAGTGTTAACCACGTATGTCATGACAGCGCCCTCCTCTCTTGTTACGCCCAAACCTGGAAGTAACTGAATCGTGCTTACGAAATATGGTGCGACATTTAAAAGTTAGACATATTTCGATTTTCCTTAATCTCATCAGTGTGATACGCCTACTAATAACGAGTCGTATTTACATCTCACATTTGATTTAATAATGCCATCACTACATTTTCAATTCGACTTTTAATCATTTCTGAGAATAAAATTCGTCGTCAAGAGTCATAATATTCCCAGTAAATGAGTAAAAATTATAATCAAAAATTTAGCTACGGCATTGTTAAATTAAACATTAGGCGGAAATATTGACC
>JARFOC010000390.1:23177-42579 GCA_031763485.1 Osmoderma eremita | reverse complement strand
TAGGTGTTTCCTGAGTTTGCAGTGACCTGTAAACACAGAAGTGATTATTTTGATCCTTTTACGATCTAGTTTTAGTATTTAGTAGTGTTATCCCTTTATTTCCTGATTGATCGAAAAGATCTATGTATGTATCTCCCTAACAAGGTTTAGTAGAATGTGCACCACTGGGGCGCTATTTTTGGAAGTCGCTAACGCGTTTGATAGAGTCTGGCACATGGGCCTTCTGTACAAGCTACTTTGCTCTCAAATTCCAACGTCATTGATAGCCATGCTATCGTCCTTTCTGAAAAACAGGACCTTCCACGTTTATTACAGAAGCTTGAAATCCAGGACAAGAGACATCAGAGCAGGAGTACCGCAAGGTACAGTGTTACATAAGCGATATGCCCACTAACCCTAACACCCAGTTGGCTCTATACGCCGACGATACTTTGGTCTTTTGTCGCGCTCTTGCCACCTGGTTGGCAGCCAGAAAGCTTCAAGAAACGGATGATAGACTGGAGGAATGGTTCATCAAGTGGAGAATCGAAATCAATCCTAAGAAAAGCGTCGCTATTCTATTTAATAGAAAACGCAATAGAGAGAATCCGCCTAACATCAGGCTGTTCGATATTGATGTTCCTTGGAGCCTGAAGACTAAATACCTAGGTGTCACCTGGATTCCAAGTTAATTTGGAGGGATCACGTTAACTACGTCGCTCAACGATCGAACGTAACGTTATACCAATTATATCCTTTTCTGATTGGAAAAAGTAAATTAAATCTAAATTTAAAGTTACTACTTTTTAAAGTGGCTGTAAGACCGAGGCTCACGTATGCTGCCCCAATTTGGGGTCATGCTGCTAACACCCATCTAAAGAAAATGATAGGCGAACCTCCTCTTCATAGTCAACATATAGATTCCTCTCTATAGATTCCCATTGTATATAGATGTTAGGATGCCCTGTCACACGTCATCACCTTAATTTTACTATTAAGAGAGTATATCATCTGCCAAATGTTGTGATCGTTTCCCCATCATCTACTTGCTGCGTTTCTGTTCTACTACAGGGTGCTGGTGCTGCTGGTATTGACTAAGTACCCACTCAGACACCACACTATGTGCAGTAGTTTCTGTGATGCCGGGAGCTGGCTCGAGCCCGATGAAGGTAGTCGCTAGATGCTTAAGGTGTTGCAGATAGTCCAGTACCAGCTGGGAAGTTATCCAATAGGATGTTAGTTCCTTTAAGGCCGCTTGACTGTCAAACAGTAAAACGGTTTGCCTCGTGGACTCCGGTGTAGATTTTCCAACACAGATTATGCATAGCGATACATACAGCTTGGCCCCGGACTTCGCCTCGCACACATCCACTTCAAGAAATTGCTCCATACTATTGCAGACGACATTAAAAGCAGCATCCGGACTGGCGATCTACGCATGCGTTAGCAGAAACCTTTTTAGCGGGGAACACAAATTTGAAATTGTGTGCTTGTCTATGTACACATTGGTATAATATAAATATGTGTGTATTAAACCGCACACAGATTGGGCCAATACAATTTTCTGCTATGAGAATGTCCATCTTCAGATACCTGCGAATACCTATACATCTATGGAAATAACGGAAATATTTGTATCTATACACATTTAGTAATTAGATGTAACTATTTTTGGAAGAGTATATTTTAAGAAAGAACATAAATAACTTTGAAAGACCATTTTAATGTTGTTAGTTCTCTAAAACACAAATTAATGTGTACAAATTAAATTTATGTAAATATGTATAAGTATAAAGCAGTCGATATTGCAACGGAGTAAAAATGTTTTATACGTAGCAGTGCAAGGCAAGTGAAACAATGGCTTAGCTGTGGCAGAGGAGTACCGTTAAAATTGGCAAATTTTGCGCGCCTAATCCTACCACCTTAGCGCATGCTACTGCAAAGTGCCATCAGGTTTGAACATTACTGTATCCACATAATTCTGATTTTTTACCACATTCACTTATTTTTTATGTGTTCTTTCTTTTTTTTTAATTTTCTTTAGTTTAGATTACGATTTTAGTTGTACGAATTTGAACTTGATTTCCAAAAGATCTAAGACTTAATTTAAACCATTAAATCATCTATAGTGACCACAGATCTTTACTTTTGCAGAACGATAGTTTCGGATCTTCATCAGTCGATGATGAAAATACGTTTATTAATATTAAATATTCAGGTAATTTACATACTGTTAACATTAAAATCAAATTTACATTTATATACATATGAAAGTACATATCTATGTATACATATGAATACACATAACAGTCTTCGTATATCTTATTCAGTAACGCTTGGTGACGATGTGTTCCTAGTATATATTCCTAGTATACATAGTTAAGATGTATATAAACGGAGAATCACGATCAAGGTTATTCGACATAAATAGAACTCCTAAGCGACATTTACATCGCTTACGTCCTACAACTAATTGGGGTCATTAAAATTAGATTTTGATTGACATGTTGTTTCCTATATAATTCTCAATGTATTATTTAGTCTGCCTTTTGGGTTTATTATCTCGAACGGGGAGGGAACACGTCAATTTTTGATGTTGACGTTTCACGTTAACAAACTTGGAATAATATGATGTCTATACAATTATAATTATTCTCCAGTTGAAATCATCATCGTGAAACATCAGCGACTAACGTAAATCCAACGTTCTTGTTTATAGTATTTTTAAATTTATCAAAAATGTCTCCCCTATTCTTCCCCTAACACCGCTACACGACGATGCAATTTTTTTTTGTTAAATTTATATCTTCTACGATAATTTAATTGAGCTATGGATGCTGATTTAAAACCACAGTTGGCTTTTATAAAAGCAACAAACTGCTCTAAAGTATTCTCAAATAACTGTTTATCTGGAATAGAAAATCGAGATAATTTGCGCATCATTTTTTTTTTTGTTTCGTAAAAAGATACAGCTTCTGGTCAGCTTCTCCCCATCTCGATACCACTGGCTGAGGTAGAAGTGCAACATTAGAAACTCTTTCTATAGAGAAATAGAATTTGCGAAGAGAGTCTTTCGCAAATAATTCTTGGCAAATTTGTTCCTCTTTTATGAATCGTACGTACGCTACGTACTGTCTTCAATGTTTTGAGCTATTGCATCAATTCCTCTTTGTAATGTGTTATTGCCCAGATGCTGGTACAGTGCGTATTATCTCACTTGCACCTGGTAGAATTAGTTCTTCGCCAATATATGCGATTTTTCCATTTTAGCAATCAGTGAAGAAATGCTGCAAGAATCAAACATCTATGAACATTTTTTCTAAATTTTCTTACCTTCTCTTCTATCTTCATGCTGCTATCATCCCTTTGATCTTTCCACAGCCCGTACCGCTCATCTACCAGTGGGGTAACCGTTATGTAATTTTAATATTTATCACACTTAGTGGTGTGATAAAATTCACATCCGCGACGAGCAAATGGCGGGAGCAGCTGGTACCCACTTGGCGGTGTGATAAAATGCACTTCGGAGACGGGCATAACGGATAGGTAGCCGGCTGAGTAGCTGGGTCTCATTCGATTGTACTTTAAAATGATGTGAACAAATGAGCTAGTAAAACAGTGAAAATGCCATATGTTGTAAAATTCCGCTCCGACGAAGTTTCTGAAAATGGACGTCCAGTAAGCTCCGGCGAAGTTTTCCCGTTGTGGCCTTAAACTTAAACAAATGCATCATTTTACGATGATTTATTATTTGTACGCATTTCTTTCGGAAAGATATGCTAATACGTACATTGATTTTTGCATGAACAATGCAAAATACGCCCCTTGCGTAAATGCCTTACCCTGCTAATAATTTATTTTTTTGTTTCAGTTGTGAAGGTTGTAAAGGCTTCTTCAAACGGACAGTGCGCAAGGACTTAACGTACGCTTGTAGAGAAGAGAAGAACTGTATTATAGACAAACGACAGCGGAATAGGTAAAACTCATTTTTATGTCGTTTTAAAGTTGTATAAAAACCGGCATTACGGTAAAGAGATAAACTGCATCATTACCAGTCTGGCTCGTAAAGCAATAATAATAGTTACCTATTGTTGAACGGTGGACCGTTTTAATAACACTCGATATTTCCAGTATCAGCGGTTCTCAAACTGTGGGGCGCTTTACAGGGGCGGGGGAGGGGGAGGACGAGGGCGAATACATACGAAAGACAGATATAATAAATATTCTTTTTACATTTTTTTGTTTTCAAATTAAACTTGGAGACGTATAACTAAGGCATAGATTTAATGACTACTATATGCTTGCTTAATTCAAGGTATAAAAGGAGACCCGAAATACGAATGTTTGAAAACCGCTGCCTTAAACCATATGGGTCTGTATACCTGCAGAGTTAGGTTTTAATTATTAAATTTTATTATGTACGACATATACATACCAGACCACACCATGTAATTTTTTGTAGGTATGTTTTCACCAAAAAAGCATCTTGTTTACTCTTAAAAAAAGCAATAGATTTAAAAAAATACGTAAGCAACAATGGGATTGTGTATAGTGGGACGACAGCGACTTCGCGTTGATAAATTGGTTTGCCTCACAATCTTTCATATGCCTATCGTTTTTTGTGCAGATGCCAATATTGCCGATATCAAAAATGCCTAACGATGGGTATGAAACGAGAAGCGGTACAGGAGGAGAGGCAAAGGACGAAAGAGAGGGATAACTCGGAAGTGGAGTCCACGTCAAGTATGCAAACGGATATGCCAATCGAAAGAATATTGGAGGCGGAGAAAAGAGGAGAGAGTATAGACGAACAAGAGGTAATTATTTCGTTGTACAGCACAGTCCTACATATTGTTTGTAGTAGGTGTTATTACGTGATATTATCAACCATTGTTATTAATGTGCAAGATATTGATCACTTAATATCATCAAAATATTACTTTTTTCTTTACTTTAAATGATTTAAGAAAATTCCAGACGTAGGGCTTACTGAAATAGATAGAATTGACGCGAATTGAACAACGCGAGAGCAATTTAGTATAGAAGACATTTTAAGCCGCTACCGACTGTCATTTCATGTATGTATTAGCACAATTCAATATTTCTTCAATAAAATATCTTGTTTAACGAAATCTAGAAGCTGTTTTGGGGCAGTTGGTATACTTGACCTTTCAATGTCGGCTTGTTTCATGTCAGATCACAATTATTTGATTCTATACGCAAATAACAGCACGTAAGGTGTAATTTACTGTCTCAAAGGGGATGTAATAATCCTGTTCGATGTATGTATATTGATTGGAGTGCAGAATTGCGTGAGGGAAATTACAACAGTCATTTCGATACACGTGCGAGTCAAATACATAGGCCTTTGAGTTAATTAGCAAGGGTAATGTGATCTCGGTTTATTTGTATATACAGTATTAGAGATTCATCTATAATCACCCATGGTGATCGATAATATTCGGAAATAAAGGAGAGGGGACGGCGCCTTACACCTAGATGCTAGGTGCTAAATCTAACCACCTAGGCAACCTAGATCATGCTAAAATTAGAGATACTTTAGCCAAAAGGAGGAAAGCATACTATTTTACTAGTTCCTTATCACGACCTCCTAAAATATAGATTTTCAGTCTAATCGGCCTTGCGTATCTTTAGTAGGCATTAGCATTATTTTTGTTGCACAGAGATGGCCACTTTACGGAGTTATATGTGACCAGTAATACACCTTTATTACGTTTAAATTCCGTTCAATAGTTTTATATGGAAAACTGGCGCCACTGTACCCCGTTTTATGTCATTTTAAAATTGTCAATGCGCAGTGCCGGACAAACTGCAAGTGTATCAAATACATATAAATTTAATTCCTCTGTAAGCGACTTAACTAAGCTGGCAGTGCAGTATCTGATAAATTTAAATTTAATTTTGGCATGAAATCAAACAAAAATTACTATTAGGTTGCAAATTTGGAAAGGTTGTAATGACATAATCATAGATTATACCTAAATTACTGCCTTTGAGCACCGTTTTATGGCATTTTTGACACCCATTGTCTTTGAGTGCATTTGAATATTTATTTGGATCATCAGTGAAGGATGGTAGAGGCATTGGGGACGCACTTGGGTTTCTGCTTACCAGGCGGCTTCAGCGTCCTTTCGAATACCAAACCCTGATGCGTCGAGGACCTTGTTGCAAATCGTCCCAATCTTTTCGATGAGTCGATACATGCACCATCTAGTGGACGCAAGTCAAGACTCCAACTAACAAGACGGTCGCGATAGAGATCGGTAATACAGTCATTGATGTAGCTCGGACAGTTACGGACTTCCGCTGCCCCACTAAAAGCTGGTAGGCAGAAACACCAGTCCGCCTTTAGTCTTTAATGCGTATACCCCGTTCACTGCTTTTGCTTAGTATGGTGATTTCTACACAGACGTACTTTTTTCCTTCAAAAATGTCTGGGGTAAAATGTTGTTAAAGTACTATGTTTAAGCCCATTTATTTATGTCAATAAAATGGCACATGTGGTGATAAGGTTACATACTTAAGTCATACGCTAGTTGTAGTTTTATCAAATTTTCACAAACTAAAAAAGTATAGGAATGCGTCACATTAGGGAGTACAACACAATTATGCAATATATTATGCAACACAATTCATTTTAATACGCCACGTTATAATACAATATAATACAACATATTACAGTCCAATACACACTAATATTTATTGAAATATCTTATAATAATATAATAATCCTGGTAATAAGTAAGTTATGCAACCTTATTAACACATATGTATTCTTGCTAACATAAATGAAGAAGTTGTGTAAAACTTTAACACCATTTAACTCAGAAGTAAGACACTTTTGAAAGAAAAAGTTTAAAGAAAAGACCTTTATATTATTATTCTCTACAATCTCTAAATGTTTATCGGTGATTTTTAAACGGACTTTGTACGGTGGTAATATTTTGTAATTGTACAACCGTTCTTCATAATAAGTTGGTAATGAAGCCTCAATAAAAGAAGCATATTTTTCCTAAATCTAGCGTTAAATAAAGTATCTACTTGCAAATTTGCGGCGAAAAATACACTGCACTGCACATATGTTAACATCTTTAACCAACAATTTTTTTATGTATTTTATGATAATAAACCACAAAGGAAATTTTATTGGAAAATCTCAATTACATAAGTACACACACTAAGGTGCAAATAACAAAAGCATACCTATATGTTTAATATTAATTCATCGGGAGTCAATGACTTTAAATGTAGAACGTACAAATAATGTTGCGAGAGTTATATCCGAGAAAATTTCATACTGTAAAACTTACAATTTATAAAATAGAAATGTATCTCAAGTAATAGATAAATGAGAATTTTTCACTAGCTGGTAAAACTTATTTATTTATGGTAGATGTACATTTCGCGTTGTACTGATGATGCGTGCATGTGCACGCGAAATGTACATCTACCATAAATAAATAAGTTTTACGAAGTAGTGAAAAATTCTCATTTATCTATTACCAAGAAGTATTTCCAGTAGTAATTTAGATACGGACTAAAGTATTGTTCGAAACTAGTGCATCATAAGTATTGGCAATGCATACTTTCTTGTAGAATGGTAAAAATGTAACGTCCTAAGAATAGAGGCAGACATAAATAAGGGTTTGTACAGTTTTGTCTCTTAATTTAAGTATTACAACGTTCCATAATTTTTACACCTGTTGTACATATTATTATTTTCCAAGTCTTTTTTTAGATTAATGTTTTATCAACTTCATTAATACTTTTCATAAGTACCCTGTATAATTTTATAATTATTTGTATTACTACTTCGAATAGAATCCACTTACGAACATTTACCAAGCGACAAAGAAGCAATTACTGCAGTTGGTTGAGTGGGCGAAATGCATACCTCACTTTACGTCTTTGCCGATAAAAGACCAAGTACTATTACTCCGTGCTGGCTGGAATGAGCTACTTATCGCCGCTTTCTCGCATCGATCCATAGAAGGAACGAACGGCATAGTACTTGCTACAGGACTTACGGTGAACAGGTACGTATAGTGTATGTGTGCAGTAGTGATGTGCAATATTGATACTTTTAAGTTTCTGATATTATCCGATACTATGAGATATCAATCAGTTACTTTGTGTCGGGTACATTGGATGTATCGGATACATTATAGGTGTGGGATATATTGGTGGTAGCGGATACATTATAACGATCGGATACCTTTTTCCGGATATGCATATATTTAATCTAGTCCAAAATAGTTACCATTAGGTATGCACAATGTATCGAAATATTTCGACTCCTTAAGTAACAGATTGTCTTTACTCGGGATAGATAAAAGATTACTCAACGACATTACACTTGTTATTGCTTCGACTTTGGTGATTATTTAATTTTTAAAATAATGAGATTCAGATTTTAAATAAGCTTTAATAGATAATGACTGATTTGTAAAATAAAATATAAAAGTAAAAATAGATATTTAACAAACAAATTATTGCTATATAAAAAATAAATCTAATCTGTTATATACAAAAGTGCTGCCTAGTAAAATAATAGAGTTATGCGATTTCTCCGATCGGAAATAATTTGTCAGAGAATATTAGTTCAGACAGTACCAGTTGCTACAACACAAAGCTGTTTCTTTATTCTCAACAGGTGATAATCTTTCCAGATCTACACCAGAAGTATTGATATTATCCAGGAAAATGATGAAAATTCATTTGATTCTGTATGATCCTACATTATTGATTACAAATAAATATCCCAAATATCGGATACTTTCATTGGAAAGTATCAGTTACTTTAAATATACGCCAGTATCGGATACAAAAGTATCCGATAGATACTTTCTGCACATCACTACTTTATACAAATGTTACTGTTCTTGGTTGATTTACAGCGCTTAACGATTTATGCCTGTTTCCATCTCAATTTGCCATTTATAAACTGGAATGAATACAATGTATTCGTTGCTGTGCATATTTAAAATATTATGAAATAATCGGTACAGTGCTCTTACTATGAGGATCGGACTAAATAATTTCTGTAGATTAAAATTTATGTTCTTTCTAATAGACAGTCGCTTTCACATATTTATACTATCTATACGCGTGGTTATTACCAGACAATTTAGCACTCTATATCTTTTCCGTGCATGAATGGAACGTAAATATATCTTAACCGGGCCTTTTCAACTTTTTCAGAGAGTCAGCGAATCAATTTGGCGTTGGAGGTATCTTCGACAGAGTACTTACGGAACTGGTTGCTAAGATGAGGGAAATGAAGATGGATAAAACCGAATTAGGTTGCTTAAGGACGATTATATTGTTCAATCCAGGTAAGCTTCGTAATGTGTAGGCACGTGATGGCATTGAAATAATAATTAGAGAGCTTGATCGATAGAAGTCGACAGTCAGCTGAATTAAAGATGATTTCATCAAATGCAAACAATTACGTAATGTCCACTTAGCGGCAACTTAGGATCAAATAATGAAAATTGAGATGTATATCTATCTGTTAAAAATGTTATCATCCAAAGCTGACTAATAGAATTAGTAAATTCATATAGTTTTTTTTAATAAAAAATAACTAGTAAATCTGAAGTAATTCGTTTTTGTTAAAATCAGCATACCACTCGTTATTAACTATGCCAAAAAATGTAGTGATATTTTTATAATATATTTTCTGATAATTAAATATCTACCTATCTACAGTGGATCAAATCTTCAACAAAAAAGGAAAAACTATATACTTCATGTTTATGAAATAGCAAGTATAACAAAATATACCACCATAAATAAATGTAAATATCTGTAGGATCTATGATACCAAGTGCTGTCGGAATTTATTAAAGAATTAAGGGGCGTAAGACAAGGGAGATTTATATGAGTATTTTAACAAAGAACCAAAAAAAAAATAGTTAAAAAAATTTGGTATGAATTTAGATGGAGTCATTTATTATAATCCAATTAAATGTGTGAAAAACTATTGGAAGAGTAGCGATTTAAGTGGTTCCTTAAATAGTCACAACAACCTAATTCGAATGACAATCTTTGGCGACATTTGAAATGGCATGTATCTCATAATACCAGTGAATAGAATTATGAATGGATTATGGGTAAGGGTGAAAACATTACGGCAGGTGTATATTAGAGCTTAGTTGATAATACGGCATTTTCAATAAAAGATGTAACCCACGTGACCAATGCAATCTTGATTGCATTAATAATACGAACTTATATCTTACAATTGACAAATACTCCTTGACTGGATTTTTGGGTAATTATTATTATCGTTAAGGGTTATTTTATTGCATTTTATAAACTATCAAAGAGATAATATCTGCGCTTGGTCAGTTACTTGGTGCCTTAATAATTATGATGGTAATTAGAATCGTTGTATATAACTTTTTCAGGTTATCACGATGGTGTTTGCATCATAGAATCTGTTCAGGAGTACATTGCACAATTTGAATGAGTTGCAAGCAGCAATTTGACAAGAAATTGATAATGTCACTGTAATAGAACTTCAGAGTGTGTTAATTTATTTTAAAGCGGACTTGTTAATAAACTTTATCAAAAAAATTCATCGTTTTTATGAGTATATTTTGACAGTTTTCAAATGAAATAGCGATTTTAATGTTTAACGTTATCAATTCGTAATACTGGTTGCATACTTAAGGGAAGTCACGTGGTTTTGCATCTTTTATTAGCGAAGTACTATAAGTAATGCCTTAGTTGAACGTGAAGCAGTCGATTATACTCCTGGCAGACGCACGACACTATGGTTGGAGCTGATAGTACAAATAGCCGGGAGTTACCTTCATCTTTTCCCAATCCGTTCACAATAACATTTACGTTTCGAGGTTGACTTTGTTATTGTATTTCTGTTATAAATATTGGCGATTGTGCAATCTATTCCTTAAGAAATATATAGATTTTATTTTTTCTTTAAATGTTTAAACTACTGGAAAACGAAAACCAATATTTACTTCCTTCTGAATTCGCGTCAGTGGCGTGCCGTTGATATATTTCATAATTTAGTTTCTGCAATTGTAATGCATGTAATGGTTATCTTAGAGGCCAGGTCTGGAAATTTTTTGTGGAAAATCAACCACCGAATATGTCCATTGGCCATTCTCATCGCGATGTTCATTTTGAAAATACGACGCCAGTCTTTTGAAAGTGAGTATTCGTAAGTAAACCGTAAGAAGAAATAGCCTAATAAAATAATCAAATATACTCCAACAAGAAACTCTCGCACGGCATCAAAGAAACAAAATAAATGTGGGAATTCCTAAAAAGTAAACAACTGACTAAGTTCACTTAATATAATCTAGAAAATTATTGATATTACTTTTAAGGAAAGTAGTTTTTCATGTGATCGCCGAGTTGGACAATAGGCATATAATAGGGTGTAACGCGAGCTAACTCACCGAGGCCTCAATACATTGTCATGCTGTCTCGATCGAGGCCTCGGGAAGATAATAGACGTTTTGGATTGTACCATTGGTTTTAACCAGGTATCATTCGGTTATAACCAACAATTTTCGAATGTGTTTTATCTGATGTCATCGTTACAACCTGGTTGAACCAATTACATTTTTTCTAAGAACAGGCAAAACGTCCAAACTCTTGTTTGGAATAAATTGAATATCGTTAACAGCATAATTCAAAATGCAAATATTTCTTTTCGATTCATTTGTAAAAAAAAAGAAAAAAAAAGTAGATCCTATGACCTATAGCAACAGCAATTACTATAACTAGAGATGGGCAGTTCAAGTAAACTAGGGCGATTGGCAAGCCATGAGGTAGTATATCTAAATAAACAACGATCATATTCGTACAGGTTCACTGCGTATCGTCCAGATTCACTTTTACATCAGTGTACATGATGATATTCACATATCTAAAACTCGATTACACTGCTGCATAGAAATATATTTCTTCCCTATTAATTTTATATTTTCTTTTAGATGTAAGAGAATTAAGGTCAGTTCACGAAGTGGAAATTTTAAGAGAAAAAGTATATGGCGTGTTAGAAGAATACACCAGGATTCAACATCCGAACGAACCCGGCCGTTTCGCCAAATTATTACTACGTCTGCCAGCCTTGAGGTCCATAGGATTGAAGTGCTCCGAGTACCTCTTCTTCTTCCAACTGATAGGCGATGTCCCCATAGATACTTTCCTTACGGGATTGTTGGATAATTCCAATCTGTCCCCTTCTGAATGAAGTAATTCTCATGTTGCGCGTTCGTAATCTTCGGTTTCTATCAATTTTATCAACGCTGATCGTGTAAGGTCTGTGATTCTTAATACTTTTATTGAACTACTGTAACTATAAATTATGTTTTACGTTTGGGTATTATTGCAATCTAAGATGTTAGTGTACATTTTTTTATTTTTTTAAAAGTTATCATTTTATTGCACACTATACATAATGAGCTAATAGTTATTCTCTGCTATTTAAATGATAGTTTTATTAAAAAGGTATGTGATGAACATTTAAATTCTCTGACTGTTGTCATTATTTTACTATATACAATTGTTTTTCTTTTTGTAGTATAATTTTATTATACTTTACATTATAAATATTTTTTACCACAATAATATATTAACTATATTAATTATATTTTATTGATTGTGCAAACTGTAGCTTATTTAGAGTGTACTAATTGAATTATGAATATCATTTATTAAGGTAATTGCACAGATTTTTCTTTTCAAAAAATAAATATGAAAGCATTTTTTAAGAAATTAAAATTTACAATTTGGAAATTACTTTTCCACCTTCCAATGATCACTTAACCGTATCTAATGACTGTTTATCAGTGTTATTTATTACTCTATTATTTAGTTCGTTACGTTTGTATAGTTTTTTGCTTTTATTACCGACTTGTTAAATGAGTTTAAAAATATTTTAATAATTGGCTCTCTTTTGTAGTATCACTTCTTTATATTTGCTTTAATTGAAGCATATCATTGTGTAAAGGTATTTGCCATTACGCAATCAATCGGATTTATATGTAAGTCGATAAGTCTGTCGTAAATATGTCTTGAAATGAATGTTGGTTATCGATTGTTTTTGTGTTAATAATGTATATAGTACCTATAATGATTTATATTTAAATCTTTTCAGTATTTCTATTTATGGAAATTTAAATCAACTATTAAATTAATAAATTGGGCATTTCAATTCTTCTCTTGGGGTAAATGTGGTGGTTTTGGATCTCACAATATTTACGTGGTTTAATTGTGAGTCGGCCGAAAATACTCCTTACGTGAACACCGTAAATAGTAACCGCAATATAATGATTTAACATTTAACCTGATAAATAACGCTATATGAAAATTATGGCTTTTTTACGGATTAGTACTACATACAGTGGTAGACAAAAAAATAGGTGTATTGAGAATAATGTACAAATTTGTTTATATATTGGATAATTCATATTGCACAATATTTGTGTTTTATGAGATTTAATAACCAACATAAAAGAATTAATTGTATGAAAAATATACATTTTATTAGGACATAATAAATAAAATGGAAAATTAATATTGTCACAGGAAACTATATACTTCTTTTAAATATTTTGTGTCACAGCCAATATTCTTGAGGACTGCTACGCATCTTCTAGGCATTGAGTTCACTAAATGTGCACATTTTTCTGCCGGAATAGCAAACCAACTTTTCTTGACAGCTTCCCACAATTTGTTTGTTTTTAATTTTTTTACCCGACAATGAATCCTTTACATAATTTCAAAGGTTTTCTAAAGGGTTTAAATCAGGCGACTGTGCTGGCCGACTTAAAACATTCACACTATTTTCCTCAAACCATTCCTTAACACACTTGGAAGTAGGCTTAGGGACATTGTCTTGTTGAAATCGCCAAATTATGGGCATATTATCATCTGCATACGGATACATTACGTTGGTTAAGAATCTGTATAAACCTCCTTGGTCATACTTCCTTCAATCAAATGTATCGGACTTACACCATGCAAAGAAAAACATGCCCACACCATAATACTGCCTCCCTCATGTTTAACTGTTTTCTTTGTGTATTTAGAATCTAATTCTTTATTCGGTGGTCGTAACGTCTGCCATCAAAACTAAACAGATTAAACTTAGACTCATCACTCCAAAGTATGTTTCTCCATTTTTCTGTACCACATCCAACATGCTTTTTCGAAAACTCAATTCGTTGTCTAATATTTTTCTTGCGTAAGAAAGGAACTTTTCTGGCAGATCTTCCATGCAAGTTATTGCTTTGTAATCGTCGTCTAATTGTACGTGAACTGATATTCATATAAATCTCATTTAAAATATTTACTGATATTATGCATGGGCCTCGTTTCGCCAGTCTTACTATATAACGATCTATTTCTGGAGTAGTTTTTCTAGGCCTTCTTCTATTTTCAGTATTTTTTTTGCGGTTTTAATGCGTTCGTTATCATATTCTCTGAACGTTTTACGAATTTCAAAATTTCTTTGTATGTTTCTCCTTCTTTCCTTAATTGTCTTATTATATTTCTATCATTTTCGGTTGTTTTCTGTCCATTTTATCTGTTAGTTCTAATAATGTAACATTTTATTTCCACAGAAATAAGATTAAAATTGTTATTACCTTATAGATTTTCTGTTACAAAAGATTACTGTTCGTTAATGATAGTACTTTTTCTGCGTCCAAACTATCCACCTATTTTTATGGCCGGCTGCACTGTAACTAAATACTTTATACAGGCGTTTGGCTCACATTACTCGGGGAATGCCCCTCTATTTTTATAAGATAATAACGTGCATTGGATGCATTTATCGAAAATACCAATAGATGACCCTTGTTATTAAGTAATATAATATAATAACATAATGTACTAAAAAATAGTTCACCTATTTTTTGTGCACCACTGTATAACGTATTTTCTTTGCAAAACGACTTTATGCAAAAAATAAAAATAATTATATATATGTATATTATTTCTGTTTGTACATAAAAATATATATTTAGAGAGAATATTTATGATGAAATTTATAAAAGATATAAATGATAGAGGTGTGCGCGTAAAGTATTTTTTAATATATTTATGTGCTATATTAGTCATAGTTGCAAACTATACTCATCCCATATTTCAACCATACCACAAATGCAGTAAATGTATCACATATTATATAAATTCTCGTAATTATTGGAATGAATGCAAGGAGAAAAATATCGTTTGCCGAATATGAGTATTGTTTGTAATGAATGTATATTCTACACTGTATTCGATAAAGCAGTACCCCTATAATTTGTAAACATTGTTCAAACAGCATCCTCATATTTATATAAAATAATATAACGTTTTGATACCTTGTTGAACCACTTTAAATATTAATTAGATATGTATTGAAATAATAATAAAAAAGTGTTATAAATATTTATTTTTCTTGTGAAAATAGAGAAATCCCAAGTTGGTAATATGATAATGCTGTTTAAATGTTGCAAATTGTGAAATGAAAAAGCATCTATTCAACAAGTACCTATGATGTTCTGAAGTGATTGGAAGTGCCTGTTGGCTTATGTAGGTATAGTGATCTGTTAAAAGCATGTTTTACCGACCACATCAAGAATATTATTATGTGCTCAAACATTAGCTTGTAAGGATAACGTTTCAGCAGACTACTTTATATATAGGTCCCGTCATGCTGCATCAATTGAAATCAAAATTGTCCATTTTAAAATCCAATTAACATTAAAGAAAGCAGTGTGTTATGCAATTGTATGTATTTCATAAGGCAGCTTGTAGACAATTCATCCTCTGTATATAATTTTGTAAAACATTCCAATGTCGATAGAGCACATATTAAAATAAGTCGAATAACTTGTGGGCCTATAAGAACTTGTTACGATTAATACTATTTCACGTTTGTTGTAATAAGTGTGACAAATTACTGTTCAAGTTTGGAGAATTTTAATTGTTGTGAGCTATTCATGAAAGGAAAACAAAATCAGTTTATAGATATATAATGAATATCCATTATAATATATAAACAATATGGAAAGTATGTCATATTTTTAAGAAATAAATCCTCTTCCTTTAAACAGAATTTACATTTATTTATCCTTGCACAAAATCAAAATTGCTAACAACCAGCAAAGCAACCGTTCAATTCAAAATACATTATACAATCATATTTAAATTATATGGAATTATGAGGAAGATTGTTACCCATGCATATGTACATATTTCAATAAAGTTTGAGGGTTACTTCGAAAAATACTGCGTACATCTATACACCTATAGACCCTACAATAGGGGCACCGATTTGCTTTAGTGGATATATAAAGTAGTTACAGCCGTCCTAACAGGCGTCAACAAAAATAAGCAATCTACCACCCACAGAGAACGAGATCAAGTGAAGTTACCCATTCACCAACAAGCAGCGTTCGGTGAGAACAAGAAGACTTAGATGGAGCGATAACGGGGCATTAGCAGATATTAGACATCTTTGCAGAGTGTACTTAGCAATACCCTGCCCACGTTACCTCCCCTTCGTAAAGAGGTCTGTCGCCACATCAACTCATAAAACCACCTCGAGAATATCGATCAACTCATTATGAATTTTGACAAAGACACGCAATGACACGCCAAAAGATACCACCAAACGCGAAATGCTAGCTACCCATTAACTGCGAATAACTAACTACTAAACTACGCGAAGCAAACTAGAAAGCAAAAACATCTACAGGATTCACTAGCTAATGAAACTATTAAAAAAACTCGTATAGACATATGCAGTATAACAGTGAGTGAACCGCGGCAAGTGCATATACATGAGCCTATAGAGGGTACAGAAACAATAAATATAATCGATTAAACTTACATTGTGAACCTCAGACAAAAATTATATAAGCAATAAATACATAAAGATATTTATATAGTTAATAAATGAAAATATTATCCTTGGAATTATTCCTTTCATTATCTCTATAGACATAATCAATAAGAGGTGAATCTAGTTAAATTAAAATAAATGCAAATCAGAAATCGTACTACAGTAGGGACATCATCGAGATGCAACTATGGCAACTCTCATCGTCCGTTGTACAATTAGTTATCATCATTTTTGCATTTGTTGCATCATCGATTTCTTTGAATTAAGAAATCTTGGAATGAAGAACCCTAGCAAATACTCCCTTAACAAGGAAGTAACATAAATAATGAGAGGAATAATTTCAACAAAGCACACTTCAATTCAAAATACATTATACAATACATATTCAAATATATATGGAGTGAGGAAAATGGTTACCCAAGCATATCTACATATTTCGATAAAGTTTGAGTATTAATTACGTCCAAAAATACTGCGTACATCTATACACCTATAAACCCTACAAAAGGGGCACCGCTTTGCTCTATCGAATATATAAAGCAGTCACACCCGTCCTAACAGGCGTCAAAAAAACCCACAGAGAACGAGATCAGGTGGAGTTACGCATTCACCAACAAGAAGCGTAAGGTGGGAACAAGAACACGTAGATAGAGCGATAACGGGACATTAGCAGATATTAGGCACCTTTGCAGAGTGTACTTAACAATACCCTGCCCTTCGTAAAGAGGTCACATCAACTCATAAAACCACCTCGAGAATATCGAATATCGATCAACACATCATTACGAATTTTGACAAAGACACGCAATGACACTCCAAAAGATACCTCCAAACGCAAAGTGCTACGAAGTGTTACGAAACTCACCAGTCATCAGTCACCCATAAACTGCTACTACCTAACTACTAAACTACGCGAAGCAAACTAGAAAACAAAAAGAATCTACAGCATTAACTAGCTAATGAAAATATTAAAAAATAGACATATGCAGTATAACAGTAAGTGAACCGCGAGCAAGTACAAATACATGAGCCTACATACAAGGTACAAAATAGAATTCGATCGATTATACTTAACACTAGCAAATACTCCCTTAATAATGGAGGTAACATAAGTAATGGACGGAATAATTTCAACACAGCGGCCGCTCAATCTAACATATGAACTTAAACCGCATTGAATTTTGATTAACTTTGCATTGAACTTCTGTGATATTCTTTTCATTTAATGAAGTCTATCCGTTGCATCCTCCAATTTGATTGTATCTGATGAACTGGGATTGCCTTTTTCAAAGGGTTTGGCACCTAAGTAATAGAAATAAATGTTAGTATTTGAGTTATAGAATATTAAAGTATTAATTATTACTAATAATTTTACATCTCTATTCATAGAGTTGAAGAAATGTGTCGAAACACCTAATTTCTGATAACTAACTAATGCTTAAAGTAAAAAATAAGAAATACCCTTACCACCTCGATGAGTGAAGACCACTTGAATGTGGTGTTCTGTGTGGTGCAAATCTCTCAGAGTGCGACGTCTAACATTATCTTCCTTCGTAGTTTCTGCTGAGGGTGGCAACTTAGTTGCCGAAATACGTATCCAGGAGTTCTTCACTCATCGAGGTGGTAAGGGTATTTTTTATTTTTTACTATTTTAAGCCACCGTATCCTATTTTGTATTTTAATGCTTAAAGGAAAGATCTTTGCCTTTGGTAAAAGTTTTACAGATTTATTTAAACTATTCATGGACATATACTATATTTTTATGAAATATTATAACCTAATAGTTTCCGTAAAAAAAATATGAAAACGTTTGATATAATAGCACAAACTAAAATATTATTTAAAAACTATTTACCAAAAAATCCGAATTACGTATCGCTATGTATGCAGGACGTGTACTTTAAGTTGCATAAGCAATCGATGATTTGTCTAGCCCTCTAGACCTACAGGTAAGTCTTATGCCCAATCATGTTTATGCAAGTATCAAAATTACTATACCTTTCAAATTCGTTTAATCTTCGGCTCTTACATTCACTCTCTATCCAGCAGAGATCATCTTCAGGTGGGTTTTTAGACTTTCTTGATTAAAGCAGTGACAACTAAATCACAAAAATGTACATTACTTTCCCATACATGCAACAAGTTGTATTACAATAACTCGTTATAAATGTGAGAAATTATGTATGCATTATACATATAGCGTAATTTAAACGTTTGTCATATTTGCCCAGATAGCACAACATGTTCCAAGAATATTCTTACAATCTGCAATATTGGACGTAGAATATTATAAAAATATTTTATATATATTCATATAATATAATTTATTCTCGAATATTCTAATATAGGGTATGGTATGAAGTGAATGGTTGTCACGTGCGTGGCTTACAGTCAAGAAAACGTAAAGAGCATGATATCTGAAGCAATTTCATGAAAAACGTATTTTTTTCCAATTAAACACTTGAACGTCATAAGTTGTGGTAAAAAATTGTTCTCATCATCTAGACTGCACAGTCTGCTTCA
>JARFOC010000390.1:3759-23077 GCA_031763485.1 Osmoderma eremita | reverse complement strand
GAGAGTACAGCTGACAGCAGCATATTATAATGCATAGTTGTGGAAACCTAACAAGTTTATCAATATATCGCTATGTAGCAGTAGCAGTTTGTAGCTGCTACACAAAAAGAGCAGTTTTACCCATCACTACTTTTAAATATATTTATATACTTTCAATTTGACCCTTTATCTGTCTTTATCCACGAGACAGATATATTCCATTTGTTTATTTATTTATTATCAATCGAATCAAGCTTGATTAGATCAATCCTTTTGTTACGAATTTAGTTAATTATCTTTGATGCAAAAATAATAGAACGACGCACAAGTTATTCATAAACAGAAAAATATGTCATTCTAGAACACTGAACCAATAATAGAACGGTTTTATTTGGAAACCTAATTTCTTATTAATTTTGCATGAATAACTGGGCGAGTTTAACTAATGTAATGAACAATGACAAAGTATAATCGACGGATCCATCGATGAATTTAAGAACTCGCTCACTGCAATTTTTTGAAACACTTTCAATCTCCATAAAGAATTTTAGGTAATTTTTGCAGACACACATATGTCACTTTTATTCAGGTGTCAAGTACTAATAAAATGCCCCGTGAAAAATGTCGTTCAACACCAGATCGACAAGTTCAGAGTCAAAGTCGCAGAAATTAAGTCAAGCATCAAGTCTTAGACGTTCAAACGGCCATTCAAGTGAACACCACCCCGAATTAATTCACCCAAGTGATTCTGGTTCTAATACCACCAGTCAAGAATTGAAGAAATGCGGCATCAGCTTTCAAGAGCTACCGAGTAAATCCACCCAAGAGGAGGAGTCGCCGCTTAAAGTACCGTCCGATTTCCTTAGAACGGGGGCAAAGGAAGTCAAAACCCATTTCCAAAATAAAAATATCACATTGACGGAAAAATACTTCGGAAATTTTGAAGACGAAAACCGAAAATACGTGAAATGCTTTACGTGGACGAATCGTAACGGTATTGAGGTTCAAATTATAAATTATGGGGCCAGGATAGTAGCTATGAAGGTTCCTGATAAGAATGGGATCGTTGAAGATGTAGTTTTAGGATTCGATACTGTAGAGGATTACAGGAAGTACGAGCGGTACCCTTTTGGTGCGACAGTTGGTAGAATAACAGGCCCTGTACAGAATAGCACATACGTCATAGATGGCAAACAATATTGGATAAGTACGAATGATGGGAAGCACCATGTGAACGGCGGATTGTTAGGTCTTGATAAAGTACTATGGAACCCAACCGTACACAATAGCAAAGTCGTATTGTCACACCTTTACCCCGAAGAAAGCGAAGGTTTCCCTGGCGAATTGTTAATAGAAATTAGCTTCGAATTGTCATCTAAGAATGAGTTTTCCATTCTCATGGAAGCAAAATCCACAAAGCCCACTATAATCAACTTGTCTAATTTATGCTATTTCAACTTAGCAGGACACAATGGTGGTGTTAAGAATATGAATAGACATATCGTCACGATTAATTCATCTTCGCACATTGAGAAAGGTGAAAACGGCTTACCAACTGGAAAAATCAATAAAACCGTTTTCACCAAACACGATTTTCAAATACCTAAATTACTGAAAGAATATTTAGGACAGGGATCTAGTAACGATTTCGACGAACACCATTGTATAAACAAGGACGACGACGATAACTTGTCTTTTGTTGCAAGAGCGCTTCACGTACCCAGCGGTAGGACTTTAGAAATTTACAGCGATCAACCGAGTGTTAGATTTTCTGTAGGCAATGAATTTGCAAGGGTTAGCACGCCAACTCAAATAAAATCGCTAATATTACGGCCGGAATCCACATATAAGGTATTATTTTCAGCCAACTCGGAACCGCCGCAATCTGAAGGTGGATTGGGTGGACAACTGGGTCAAGTCCTGCTCCTGGTTGATTTATATCAAAAACTAAAAGATCTAAACTTGGTGACTGCGGATGATTACGAAGAATTATTGGAATTATTCAAACATATTCACAAATGGCCGTTGGACAAAATTAAGGACATGCTAATTAACTCGGGCCTATTTGTGCAAGCCAATATCGATTTTAAGTTTTTCATTACGGCCGTACTCAAAGCTATTCAGATGATAAAAGATTCAATTCCCGCAAATATCGAAAACGCGGCAAATTGGAGTGAAGTAAAGAAAATATTGGATGATATCGCAGCAATGTTCGACAAGCTGAATCAAACGGTGACGACCTTCACTCTACAAGTGAGCACGAATTTTAGCAAATCGACGATGTCAACTGGACAGGTGAGTTCAACGTTGAAGGTGCTGGAACAGGATTTGGAGGTTTCTATGAAGGCTAGCTTGAGTAGGAAAAATACACCAATACAGAGTTTTGTTTCCTCGAGTTCTAAGAAAAGTTTTAATAGAAGTAGCCTCTCCTGGTTATGGGACGAGCTTCTAGAGGGCGTGATAAAGACAGTGTTAGCCAATCAACAGTTATCTCGTTCTATAACCAGTCCATCGACAATAGCGGGTCTGAAGCAAACACTATCTGTACAAGGTGGAAAGATCGTGGGTAAAAAGGGAACGGTTTACGAAAAGAATGCAGGTTTAGCTTTCCAAACACAAAATTACCCTAACGCGATATACCACAGAAATTTTCCCAATTGCATATTGAGGCCTGGCGAAATTTATCAGCATAGAATTATTTATAAATTTTGGGTGCAAAGCGGTTGCCCAAAGAAGTGGCTGAAAAGATATGAAGCATCATAGGTGAATAATGTAATAATATTTTTTACTTATCTACAATAGTGTTTTATTGGCTTTAAGTTAAGAGAAAGCGATCTACATCCCAGATGTTTAAGAAGAAGAGGTTGAAGTTAAGAACGGAACCAAATTTGAAACTAATTCAAAATAAATATATCGTAAACGTAAGCAATAACAAAAACGGTTTAAAGCAAACTATAATATAAAACCAAGCAATTTTCTTCACTGAAATTAAATAATTGGCAAAATAATCTAACTTCAAATTTAAGACTAGTTTATTGCATACATAACTTGAGATAAAAAATTAACCTTGTATTCGTGGTAATAGCAACTAAATAAATAAATAAATTATTCTATTTACGGCACGGAAAAAACCCTACTCGCTGATGACGTGGTCCAAAAAGTTAGAAGTTTTCCAAAATGTTTCAGTTGAGAATGTAAGCAACGAAACATACCCTTAGCACTACAAGCAATATAAGATAATTAAAACAATATTTTATAGTATCAAAACACGTTAGATAATCTCACTCTTACTGGTGCCACAAATTAAATAAAAAACAATAAAAAAATCGTAATAGGATTGTTATGAATACGTAGCTTCTATGATGATTTCAAAAAATGTGTGTACATTATTTCTCTTCTAAATTGTTGTGTTACATCCCTAGTCACAACTGTACTTTATATCCTCCTTGCAGGAAATAGGTCTTACTACAATTGCACATGCGCGAGCGCGCCAAATTCAAATTAGAAACTGTACAAGAAGATTATTACAAATGATTATTATTTAATCAAAAATAATAATAAAAATTTGCCCCAGTAGTTGGGCGACAATTATTGCAAATGATTGGTGAGTGAAATGATGTTTGTTTAGGCGAAAGAATAAAAAAATGAGATGATTGTTCGAAAAAAAAAGTGCTTTAATAATTTCGGTTTGAAATAATATTACTTGTGTGTGAAATAATAAAATACAAACGCGATAAAACATGCCTAACATCAAGTAATCATTTATAATGTAATTGGTACACAAAGGTTGAGGAATCTGGCAACTAAGTAAAGTAAAACAACAGAAGTGTCCCCTAAAAAAGTATATTTCTTAAGGGCGACTTAGGGTGTCCTAACTTGAAGAATGGGCTTCGAAGCGGTAAGGGTAACACCTAACACGTACCAGATAATACTTATAACAAAAAACAACACCGTCTTGTCGTAATCGGACGTAGGCGAACGGTTTGTTCTGTCTTGTCGCGACAGGACAGAGAAGAGCATTGGGTGTCCTGGGTGGACGGAAAGGAACTCAGTTAATGTCCTGATCGGTGGAGAACAAACCGCTGCCGCGTCCTGATCGGACGAAATCACTTGTTGTGTCGCGAGTGGCCGGAACGAACTCCCGGAAGGAATTTAGGAATTTTCTCCTGAAGAAGACTTGCAAAATTACCTGAACTGGCGAAGGGTTCAGCCAATCAGAGGCCGACAAATATTAATTTAAAAGTATTATGTGAAAACAAAGCTTTACTATATTGAATCACGGCTTAATTACGTATTAATTCGTTCAGAGAAACTGCAATGTAATGCCGGTTAAAATGATGACTTATACAGCTATATTTAATAAGGGAGAGATTAAATATAATTTAGAGCTCGAATAATTAAAATGCATATCTTCTGTATGCACCGAACAAAGAGGGTTTCTGTTTGTCTACCTGATCCAGGATATTTGTTACTAGGGCAGTTAAAGTGATGACGTATTCGTACTGTCGGCATTTTCGATATTAAAAATAATAAATTGGTTTATTGCTTATTTCATGGAAAAATTTACGATGCACCGCAGATGTTGACGCCAAAAAAAATGTATGTATGTATGTCAGTATGTAAGTCGCCCTTCTAGTGCAATTTTAACACACTTCTGCTTATCCTGTCAATTTGAAAATCTGCAGACTTGCGTGTCTCCGAAGACAACACAATATACACATCTTTTCGTTTAATAGCTGATATATTATGGCTTTATTGTACTGTTCCTGTTGGTTTTGTACAGCCTATCGATTATCGGTGCCCAATGAGGCCATGCAGTGTTTGAATTCCAATTCAGACTATTCTTTATTATTACGCAGTTATGATGCTTTCTTTTAAATATGTTCTGTAAAGGAATATAAATTTATATTTTAAATGAATATAAATTTAGATAATATAAAACATGAGCTAGAAGGATAAAATAAATAAATATTTTAAAAATTAGTTTTCTTTAAAATTAAATTAAATCTTAGTGTGAGGTGAATAGGATCAAGAAAAAATTAAGCATTATGGAAATTTACAAAACAAACTACTTGTTTTATCCTATTTAGTAGGTTTTATATAGTTTCATTTTTTAAATATATATTTATTTATGATTCAGATAATCCTAAAAAAGGACAATATAAAATCATTTATTAAAACAATAAAATTTTAATAATAAAATAAACAGCATAATATCAAACTAACTTTATTAGGCAGTTACAGAACTAGTTTCCTAATGCGTTTGCCCTTTTCTTCATTACTGGCGCAACCCGCAATCTCTCATACGGTTTTAATTGAACAAAGTTTTCGCTCGCTTTCCATATACTTTCGCAGAATGATTTGTCTTTGGCCTTTTCCGGAGGATCGAAAGGTTTACATTCCATAAAAAACTTACCACTGATGTCGCAAATTGCGTCACTTAAAGCCAAATGCACTACTGTTTGCGCGCCATCTACTGGTTTCTGAAAAGATAATACCAATTTTGAAAATTATTTGAACGCACCCATTAAACCCTCACTTTAGCCATTGCATGTAAACCGGCGTACATGAGTTTCTTCAGATTTGCAAGAACATCGTGCCCTCTCATTTTTCTATATATATCCGTCACGACAAAACCTGGATGCAACGAATTACAAATTACGCCTTGTCCTCGGAGTCGTGCAGCAAATCCCTGGGCGGTTATAATGTTACATAGTTTCGAGTTGCTATAAACCAGTAAATCCATTACGGGGAAATCGGAAATCCTATTTAAGTTCTCTACTGTTAAATTGTTAACGTAAGCCAAGATAGAGCTGACAAAAACGATTCTACTTGGTTGTGATTTTCGCAACAAATCTACGGAAAAAAATTTTAACATTTTCTTGGCCGAAAATTTAGGTTAAATTTGAACCTAATAACAAATGCGTGAGTAAAAACGGACTGAAATGATTAATTTGCATTTCCACTTGCAGCAAATCATCGGTGTAACGATGTACCATACCACCAACTCCGGCGTTATTTATGAGAATATCTAATCTCCTTTCGTTGGCTCTAATTTCTCCCGTAAATTCTCTTACCGAATCTAAATACTCTAAATCTAAATATTTCGCGTGTATGTTTCTATTATTTGTTTCCCATATTATTCTGTCCCGTGTTTCCTCCAAATTTTCCTTATCAGCTATGATAACTCTAGCACCACGACTAGCCAATATTTTCGCAGTTTCAAAACCTATTCCTATTACAAGCTTTGTTGGTTACTTTTAATAAGAGATGCGTAGCAGTTTTGTATTACCTGAACTTGCACCTGTCACAAGTGCAGTTTGCCCTCCTAAATAAATAGGACAATTGCAACGAGCAGTTTTTCTCAGTGCAAGTAGTTTTCTAAATACCGCCATTTTATTTAAAAATTACCACTTTCTTTTAAATTGCCTTATTATGAAATAGTTTTATAAAATATTGAGCGGACTTGATTTTCATTATAATTATAGTGACAGATATAAGTACATGTCAATTATAGTGAATTAAGATAATGCTGGGGTGCGTTCGAAAATAGTGGACGCGCTGTGTGTACTCCATACGCGCACCACGCAACACGAACTTTTCAGCAATTCTCAAACTTTCCATTCCGACAAACCCCTCTGCCTTCATTTAAGAATTAACATTTTCCCTATAACATTTCTTTGGATGATGAGGACATATAATCTGTAAAATGAAATGATTCTAAGCTTATATCTATGAGAAAAGAATAGAACAGGTGATAAAAGTAAAATAACCCCTTCAAAAGAAGCCTTAGCAGATCCAGCTCTAGCCGTTCTCGTTATTCGAGATCAACGAAAAAATTTACCGAATTGTATATTTCACACTATGAGATGCGCCCGAACGACGCTTCATTAGATTATATAAAATGTGAGGGTTATCTTTATTTTGCTTTGTAAAGTGTGACTAGTGCATTGACTAGTGAAAAAAATAGCGAAAATTAACGGTTTTCTCATATTTTTATTTTCTTTTGACTAATGGGGACTGGGACTAATTAAGAACTTGAAAATGGATATTTGCAACGTAATAATGCATCCGCTCTATTGCTCATCCCTCTAAATTATCTACAAGAATTTTATCGTGATAGTACGGAATTCGCTGCTACGGAACGCTGCTTTTCAAATTTAATATTATTCAAAATGTTAGGTATTTATACATTATTATAGATAGTTTTTATGAAGAACTATTCGTGAAATGACGAATGATTATTTTCGTGAAATGACATAAGAGTACACCGGCTCCAGTTTCTCATATAAAACTATTGAACGGAATTTAAATACCTCTGTGTTTCACTGGCCACATACAAAATGACCGTAAGATGGCACTCTCTATGAAACAAAAATCATAGGTCTGTTCGATTTGGCCAACGCGTTATGCAGCTAAACTCCTGCACAAGCGCAGTAGTTATTTTATGTTCGAAAATAGATCTAATGGGCAAGGAAATAATTTCTGCCCTTGTGCGTGCGTTTGGCTGCGTAAAGTGTTTGGCAAAACGAACAAACCTCATGTCTTGTATCAGATACGCATGGCCGCATAGACTGAAAGTGTATGATTCCCGCAACTAAACAACCGGCTTTTGATATTTCGTCGTTTCGTGACATGGTTGCCACACATTATGGTAGGTTATGGTTAAAACGTACGAAAAGTATCAACATTAAATAGAACGTCAAAATAACAAATGTCAAGTACAAAATAAAATCACGAATGTTTGTAGTTATGTCAAGAATCGTAAAGTGAAGACAAGCGTAATATCTAAAAACCGGAAGCAAATGTATACGCAACCGAGATAAAAGTGTATAACCAATATGATCTCGTTGTATATAACATATGTCTTAGCTAGTTAAGAAACGTCATAAACAAATCTTACCTTACCTTAGCTATGCAACTGGCAACGCTGTAATTGAAGAAATCCTAAGCGGAGGAAATATCACTAGATTTAACATTACCATGCATTTGTTAAATATGAAATTGTGTTGGCATGATTTTAACATTATCACTGTCAAGGGTCGGGAGCTATACTCATATGTCCGCATCGGAACGGGGCATTGCTTAACTTTGTGAATGGTAACCGCGCGTTCGGGTCTCACTGACAACGAGAGATATCCAGTCGCAGTGTAGCATAAACCGAGCAAGGGTATGCTCATCACATAATTTTTCTGTACTCTCAGATTACGGTAAAAGTACAGTTTCTTATATTCATTTTGTAGCTGCTATGCCATGCAGGAGAACGAAAAAGTGGGAAAATAAACAACGATTCTTATTAAATTAATCAAACAAAAAATAAACTACAATTATACAAAATAAATTGAAATTCTAATAATGTTACTTTATGGAGGGTCAAAAATACCCCCATGCGCGGCCAAACAATAGTCGAGTCTATCGTAAAACTCCCGCCTCACTGCCTCGAGATTTCTAGGGGTTATTGTCGCAAAAATTCTCAACAGTTCTACTTGCAACTGTTGCAAGCTCGCTATTGTTGCAAAACTGTAAAGATGTTGTTTGACATAACCCCACAGAAAAAAAAAACGCAGGGATTGAGATCGGGTGATCGAGGTGACCATTTTATCGTACCCTTCCCGGCAACACGATTGGGAGAGGTGCTTTCTAAAAACTCCATTTCTGGTGTGCATAAACCAAATTGCATCAAAACCGGGGTTAAGTTGACGGTGAGCGGAAATAATTTGCGTTCGCAGCAAATCTCAATATTTCATACCATTCAAATTGCCGACGATAACAAATGGTCCTATAATGTTGTCACCCAAGATATCCGCCCAAACGTTAAGTTTTTCGGAGTACTGAGTTGCTATATTCTTGCAAAATTGTCCTCGGAAAACATCTGGCACTTTTGAATTTATAGCTTTTGTATTTGTTGGTTTCAAAATACATTCCACTGTACTTGCAGTGACACCGATTTCGTCTGCAATTTGCCCGCTAGAGCAAGGTTCGCCCATTTTAACCAACGAACAAACGCTCACTTCTCTCTCTCCTCACGTTCGGGAGGTATTAGAGGGATTTGAGTCTGTTCGTCTATTTGTTAGCATTTACGGCAATTCCCGACCACACAGCCAAATTTCCTAAACGCTTTGACGAATCTATCAATCGTCGAATGCGAAGGAATAGGACGATCGACGTACTTTACGGCAAAGATCGACTGTACTTTGGTAGGAATCTCCAGCAAAATACCATGTTGTTTGTACCTTCTCTGCGGGTGTAAAAAACTAATATAGTGTATCCGAAATCGACGATCACATTAGGAACTTTCCGTGCGCATAGACAAATACAAAATGGTTCGGATAAGCGTGCTACAGGATTGCGCGCGACGAGGTGGCCGGTGGGGATAAATGCAAGTGCATATGCCAGATCACGCTACGTACAATATATCTTGCACCCCGGCGAGAGCTAAGCAGACGTGTATATTACATTTAGGAGGGGCTGCTGCTCGTGCAAATTAAAACTGCATATTCAATAAAATACTTTATTTTAAGTAAAATACTGTAACATAGCAATGTAGTGGTAGTGTATTAGATTTACTTGCGCCAGAATCACAAGAAAACAGTATTTTAGTTATAAATTAATGTCAATCAATTTCACTGTTATAATAAACGTCTAAACAAATGTGCAATAATTATCATTAAAAAATACGTATCGGCGCATTACCGTTTTCGACATTAAAAAAATGGAATATTAGGTTTTTTAAAAAAAATACATATATTTACATGAATACAATAACATTACAGGGATGATGGTGCACAAAATGCTCTTTTTTGTTTAATTACATTTTAACGGCTGAGCATAAGGAACAATGGGAAGAAAGAAACGGTGGCGAAATTACGGAATAGTGAAACAATACAGCGCGTTTTGAAATTCGCCTACAATATTCTATAACGTTTAACTGCAGCAAGATTGCGGATTTGGATCCAGCCCGGATCTCTTCGTAATGCTAATACGCACAAATTCCTCCGCAGTTGTCGGATGGATTCCAACGGTGTTCTTCAGAATGCTCATTGTGAAGTTACACCTACAATTTAGTTTCAAATGTATATATTTCCGCATCTAACATTGTATATCAATTTGTATTGTAATATTTAGTAGTATATATTTATGCATATTTACTTGATTGCCGCTGCAAATCCTTGTATGATTTCCCCAGCACTAGGACCAATGAAGTGCATTCCCAAAATTTTCTGATCGTCATTACGTAGAGCGATAACTTTAAGGTAACAGTGAGCAATGGAACGTTGTGGAATGAAAAATTCGGTTGGTTTGTAGTAAGCATGATAAATTTCAAGCTTATCTTCCCCATATGCAGCAACAGCTTTATCTTCACTTAAACCGACACAGCCATATTCCATTGGAGTAAACACAGTTGTAGCGACATTGTCATAATCCATAAGTACAGTACTGTTACCGAACAATCTTCTAGACAACAGCTTTCCGGCCTGTATAGCAACTGGGGTCAATTCTGGTCGGTCCTAAAATCCAGTATAAAGTAACCTTGACGTATTGGAAATAAAATTAATTGGATAGTTACAAGTAGGACATCTCCAACGGCAAATATGTGAGGTACATTGGTTTGTTCATTAACACATTCCAGTTTGCCATCTTCATCCTGCGCTTTTAGGCCTGCATTCTCAAGTTGTAGGTCTTTAGTTAAAGCTCGCCTTCCAATAGCAAAAAGTATGGTATCATAGGTATCAGAAAATGTTTCGTTTGAATCTGAGCATACCCATGATATTAAAAGTTGTCCATTCGCTTGCTTTTCGACAGATTTTGGGAGGCACCTAGATACATCCAATGCGAATAAGTAAACATTTGTATACCACATTAAATTAAATTAAATTTCAATCTTCGAAAACAGACTTTTGAATACCATTAAAACAATTTCCTTGGCAAAAAAGATGTCCCCACTGAGACAAAAACCGAAATTGAAATATAATGAAGCCAAAGCTAACATATGGAAGTGAGTCATGGACAACAAACAGAGGCAAAAACAGATTAGTAAGTGATGAAATGATGTTGCTAAGAAAAATTGAAGAGAAAACACAAAGGGATAAAATGAGGAACGAAACTTTTCAAAAAACTGTGGTGGCTTGGACATGTAATGAAAATGGGGAAAGAAAGGTTGGTAAAACAAGTTTACGAAGCGAAGATGGAAGAGGGGAAGACCTAGAAGAAGCTGGAAGGATGAAGCCGGAGCAGTTGCGGAAAGGAGAGGTGTAAAATGGGAGGAAGTGGTCAGAAAGCAAAGAATTGGAAACAATGGAGCGAAATATGAAAGAAAGACCCTACATACGCAAAGCTCAGGACAAAGTAGTAAATTTGAAAATAGTAAATTTTATGCATCACAAATAACGGGTGAGTACTTTTATTTTAATAAATTTTGCCCTTCTTTGACCTAAACACCAAGAAGATATAAAATGATACATACTTGTTTAAAAATTTCACGCCTTTCTCCTTCAAACTCTCAGCGAGAATATCTGCCATTTGTCGATCAAACCCTCGCAGTGGCATAGAACGAACCATAACAGTTGCCTCATATCCAAACCCATTTAAAAAGCCTGCGCATTCCAAACCAATATAGCCAGCCCCAATAACCAAAGTTTTGCCCGGTGGCTTTGTCAAGCTGAATATATCATCACTGGTAATGCCATATTCCACAGCTCCAGGAATATCTGGATAGTTGGGTCGTCCACCAACAGCAATTAAAATGTATTTTGACGTCAGGAGTTTTTCACCCTGCTTCGTTGTCGTTTGAATTGTGTGGCTATCCTTAAATTTACCTAAGCCATTAATATACTCTACTTTCCTGTATGAATAAAAAAGAATGTATTAGCACATATGCTTTTTCTTAAATAAACGTAACATACTTATCTCTTAATTCTACTCTAGTAACCCAATTAACTGATTTTATATGATTTTGTACGGCTTCTCTCAACGATTCCCAATTATGTTTAATATTTTCTGCCGGCGGTACTTCCCAACCATATGATCTAGAGTCCTACAACAAATTATATAGAAAATAAAGGATGTATAATAATTTTAACATAAAAAAAGTTCCATACATGTACAGCCTCCCCTAGTAGTGCAGCCTGATGCATTAACTTCTTTGGTATACATCCTACATTAACACAAGTGCCGCCCAAGCCCCATTTAGTACCAATTGGAGTTGGTGTAACGAAATCCAACACAGCTACTTTTGCACCTAAACCGGCTGCTTCCTTTGCGGCCGCCAAACCGCCGGAGCCGCCTCCCAATACCACAAGATCATATTCAGTATCCCCTATGACAAAAGTACACAGTTCAAAAATTAGCAATTGGCCATTAAGAAGCAACTGTCACGGCAACGATAAAAAGGTTACTATTTAATTTAATTTGTATTTAAAAAGAAGGCTGTCGATTTCGAAAAATTGCGCAATTCACACGATATCGTTTTAAACTTACTGTTGCTGTAAAACCTAGGATAATGGAAACTTTTAATTACTGCTATATTACACGTTTTATTCCTAAAATTAATGACATTTCTGCTAAAACAAAATCTCACCGCAGCCATTTATATATGACCTTGACTTGAGTCCTCGTGCGTTCCGAATAATTGTTAAATGAACGGTTCACAGAGACGTTTTCGTTGTTATCATCGAAGCGTTCGTTTAGTACGATACCCGCTGTTTTACATAAACCGCGTTAAAACATGAGATCAATTCTAATAACAGGTTGTAATCGTGGAATTGGTATAGGCATAGTTAAAACGTTAATTAAGAGCGATAATCGGCCGGCATATTTAATAGCAACATGTAGGAATTTAGCAAAGGCGGAGGTACGTATGTAGAGTGCAACTTTCACAAAATCCCGCCAGTGCTTCTTCCAAGGGCTATTCGGGAATGATTTTAACAAGTAAAAAATCTTACCTTTAGGAGCCATTGCTCGAGTTATTATGTAACTAGAATAAGCACAAACGTTTATATTTAAGTGATTTTAACGTCAATATATCAAACGCGAACGAAACTTCACTCAATCGCTCTAACGCTCATCCATTCACTCTGATCTGACTTGATCTGACAGTTCTACGACGATTACGGTTGTGCCATCTGTTAAGTAACACTGAAGTTTTTGCCCCTTCCAGGTGCCTTCCAGTTTATGTCGTTATATATTAGATATTGGCGGTTCTAGATTATTCGCCATGATTTGGCGTCTTTTTAAAAACTTATTTTACTTACCACCCTTTTTCCCGCAAGCGCATTCTTCTCTGGCCGTTACACCCCTATCTTTACCTTTGCCACAACCGCATAACATAATTTATCGAACATAATGTATATGAAGCACAAAAATAGAAATAAAATAACCAAAACGTGATAACCAGAGTCTATGACATTGTCATAAACTGGCCATAAAACAGGAGGTTAATTTAATCCTTAAATAGTCAAATAAAATTACCAAAAAAACGTCAGTAACAAAAATTACCAAAAAAAATTGTATTTTTTGCATTTATTTAAATTGAGAAATTAATTGGCAAAGCTATAATACGCAATGATGCCTAGAAGTTTTGAAATTTTATATGTATTACTTAAGTTATATTTTGTTATCAATGTATTTCTCTTTCAGGCATTGAATTCCCTGGCATCCCAAAATAAATTCATGCATTTGCTAGAATTAGGTAGGTAAACTAAACTGAAGCAATATTTGCTCTCGATAATAACAAAGCATTTCTCCTTTCGTTGTGAAATGTTTTTCACTTTTTTTAAGAGTAACGTATATTTTCATGTTTTTTTTTGTTGTTGACAATCTTACTTTCCCCTGTTCCATTAAAATCTTTGGCTTATCTTAATTTGTAGAGTTTGATAATTACAGATGTAAAAGATGTAAATTCCTACGATACCTTTTCCAAACGGGTTTCTGAAATAGTCAAAGATGATGGTCTCAACGTTCTTTTTAATAACGCGGGAGTATCTCCGAAATTTACTCGTATAGGATTGGTAAAGTCGGAGCAACTCATCGACGCATTTGTAACAAACACCTTAGCTCCAATAATGCTTACTAAGGTAGGAATGTGCTTAGGAAAATGGGGAGCAACGAATGTGTCTATTCATTTACGGACAAACATTGCAGGCTTTATTGGGCCTGCTCAAAAGAAGTGCCCAAAATAACTCTTCCAAGCCTTTGGGTGTGAGTCGAGCGGCTGTTATCAATATGTCATCTTATTTGGGTTCAATGGAAATGAATGACACTGGAGGATTATACCCATACAGATGTTCAAAGGTAAATAGCGTTTCTTGATTTGATATTAATATATATCTCGACGGAAGCAAGTGTAAAAATGATATTCTCAAATCCATCCAAATAGCTTTGTTTGGGCTTCCATAGAAATATACATATATTTAGATTTCTGTTAATTAAAAATTGTGCATATTTATTGTGGCATTATCTTTTAATACCTCAAACAAGATAAGATTTTGCATGTAAGTATTGACATGATGCAATACATAATGACGTCACTTGCTGTTGGCAAGTTTTTAGAAATGAACTGTTCTGTTTTACTAATGTTAATATTTAATCAAAATTAAAATAAATTATAAATATTATTATATCTATCATTTTAATGATACATATAAATGTTTATCAATACATTACTTTAAACATGTACTTTCACATTTATATATAAGCCTTCACTTATAAATTTGCAACCACATGATTAATTTTCAATCAGTTCCAATCAAATCCATAAAATATTTACGATTACAAGTTATTTTTAAATGTACTACTTTTAAATTTTCCCGCCTCACTGATGCACTCTGTATTTTAAAAATTCAAACAAATATCCTTACCGTTGAGAAAATTCAAACAGATATTTATAATTAAGTAAACTTTAGGGAAGTTAAACAAATTGTATAATTTAAAACCGTTTTGTATACTATAAAATATATAATTGTTTAGGGAAAATAAGAGCAAGCATTAGGTTCACGCACGAGACATTAAGGACTATTGAAATACTTTCATGATTTTGAAAGTCAAAATATGGTTTTATAAAGATTTACACATATTTATTTATATGTATGTATATGTCTCAATCCATATAATGAAAAAAGTGTAAATATAGCAAATAATATTCCAATAAAAATATAGATCAAAGTTAACAGCATCATTTCAAATAAAATAATATTTTTATGAAAATTAAAGCACATATGTATTCATCTGACAGTTATGTCATACTAAAAATATCAGCCTCGTTACTGCAAATACTATTTATAATCGATTATCAAAGCTTACAACGGCTTATTAAAATTAAATACAGGGTATAGTCAGTTCAAATATAGAACAATTTTCTGTTTTAGGCCCGTATGTTGACGTAACAATTTAACTAATTTGCGTTTGTAAATAATATCTTATTTCATCTTCGCACAAGAAATGTAAACACCACCCGGACTGTTCGCAGGAGTCTATTAAATTTTTTTGTTAATGCTCGTCTACACTAGCAAGAAACTTGGGACATACTAGCATTAGCATTACTGCTTTTATAGCTATTGTTTAGCAGCTCTAGCAATAAAACTAAACTGTTAGACATTGGTGTCATGTGTGTTTAGAAAGATCACAATATACATAAACCTAAGCAATAGTAACATTACGTCGAAAATTTGTAATAAAATGGGAACTTACGCATTGTAATGCGCAATTCGCATAGGCGTGTAAAATTGTAACTATAGCTCTTGCAACGAAGCAGCCCACTTTTGACAGCGATAATGTTTAAATCATACCAACACAACCACACATAACTTCACATTTAGCAAATGCAGCATGGTAATGTCAAATCTAGTGACATTTCGTCCAAGTAGGATTTCTTCAACTAGAACGTTGCCAGATGCATAGATAAGGTGAGTTGTCTATTATCTAGTTGTTGTTCTATTTGGTATTAAACGTTTTCGTAGTTTTTAACGATAACCTATCTATATATCTGTCAAACCATATGATATGCCTTGTAATGCGTGACAACCATGTCGTGTAAGGACAAAATGTCAAAAGTCGGTTCATTAATTACTTAATTAATTGGACCTAGAGGTCTATTTACCAATTAAATAACGTAAGTGAAAATACAATACATAAAATTATCCATTTTTTAAATTTAACCTCTTCAAGGGCACTAATGATTTACACTAAAAATAAATAATTAATCTGTTTATTGTTATTGTCTTTTAAATTATAACTCTTAAAATTGAATATATTAGTAGTTCCCAGATCTATTTTTCTTCAGAAATTCATATGTAAATTTTAAGATACAACACACGTTACCAGCAGAAAAACACTACAATTGTTTCTTTTGTTTTCCCATACAATAAATTGGAAATATGGGAGACGTTTTAATAAAATATATAACTTGCAGTTTTTTATATAATTATCGTTATTAATACTGTACAATAGCTTTGGGTTAACCTAAAGCTCGCCTAAAGATTGTGCGTTCGTCTCTATTTAGCAAGATATTACCGTAAAGTGGGGCTACTTTGTGACACATAGGGTTACATTGTGACAGGTCCCTTAAAAATCTCTTTCTTTTCTTTGGTCGGTTTTACTGCCGAACCAGACCTATTCTAAGGTTAAACCAAAAAACTAGAACATGTTCGCCACCTGTCAAACATAGGGTTAAGTTCCTGCTCTAAACGTGCACATGGTTTGGGCTTGATTTAGTTGACAATCAAATTCAATGAATGACAGTTGATGCGGAAACTTTCTGTGGGTGAAAGAGTTCTACAGAGAATTTCTTATCAAATGTAAGTTTTTACTGAAGCACAATAGTAGACATTATTTTAGTGTTAATATGACATCCTTTTGAGGACTTTATAATTTTGTATTTATTATTAATAATTTTTTTTTATATTTAGAAAATTTTATGTTAGGTAATTTAAACGTTTTTGTTAATTACTCCCAAGATTTCTATTTTTGAAAATAAATATTCACTTTTTAATTTTTTGCGCATTTTTTATTGAAGACAAGCATATTCCATGCCTAGAGATTTACAAGTTTTTTTCTCTAAAATCAATACAGAGATTACTTTATGCCGTAAAGTTATTTTCCTTTGATTTCAATAGAAATATGTAGCTGTCACAAAGTAACCCCGACTCTTGGGGTTTATGACATCTTTTTTTGCACCTATACAATTTTGTATTAAACATTTTGATTTCAATTTTTTACAAAAAATAAGCGAAAGATGAAGCCACCAAATGAGGTTATATGAAAGACTGTTACGCAAAAAAAAATAAAGATACCGCACAAACACCTCAAAATATGTCACAAAGTAGCCCCACTTTACGGTAAGTCATTCTTTCTAGTAATTCATGATGAGTAGGTACTGTCCATTGAAAAATAATTAATAAACACTAATTAACAATCTTTGCTCATACTAGGTGCAAATAAGGTGATTAATTTTTAAGTGTTTTTTGTTTAAGTATTTTTAAAGAATGATTCGTGAATTCCTACTAAAAATGCGCTGTGTAAACTACATACATGCACCTACAATATTTAAAGATAACTTTTATCATCTACAACTTCAATACATATGAACATTGATAAGCGTTAGAAAGTAACAAAAAATATTCAACGATATTCGTAAGCTTTAATTTTTCTGAATAATTGCACTGCCTGGCAATATTTGTCACATCTTACTAACAATTTAAAAATAATATAACCCTTTTAGGTTCTGCAATAATACGACGATATATATCTAATAAAAAATGTCATTCATTTAATCACTTAGGGCGTTAATTAAAGACACTAATAAAAGTAAATAGAAATTCTTAACACCCTGATAATACTAGTTTACACGGTATCTGTTACCTCAGATTTTTAAGCTGTTAAGCTGATACCGAAAAAATAAAAGTCTTTTTATCAGCTCTACTTTTTGAGTTACATGTAACCCATGTTTAAAAACGAAATTTGTTTAGGAAAAAAAAATTTACTTCCAAAAAAACTTCGAGGTTTTCCTCTTATGTGCTGGTACCCTGACGCATTGGAGTACCAGCAATACTCGGACATCATATGCGAAACCAAGTAACCCTGATACCACTCCTGAAGAGGAAGTTATGATGGATACGTTTTCGCTGGTAAAAATAGTTCTTTTTTACCAGTTCAGTATCACACTTAACAAAAGTTAAAAACACTCCACTCCGCATACATATAAACAAACTGTATAGGTACGTGTTTCAGCAACGAAGTTGCCATCATCAGCAGTAACGCTAAACTTTTATCTTTAGCATTACTGTTGCAGTTTGTATATACGAAAGTGATTTGACGATAGACTTTTCATTGAAATACTTATTTTAGAGTAAAGCATATATTTTATTTTTCAACATAATTCCCATCCAATTGTATACATCCACTATCCATTTTGTTTTAAACCCATCTAAGAAGTAACCTCGTCAAAAAAGCCATTGTTTTCGGCCATCACCTCCTCATTTGTACCGAATCTCTGTCCACTAATGTTCGTCTTTAATGCTTGTAACCCTTTCATTGCTTTTGCTAGTATGGTGATTCCAGCAATAAACCATGCACCTATAATGGCATTTTTTACGGTTATCTGTCATCCACTTTAGTATGAGCTCCACCTTTCATCGAACACATACACATTTTGTGTTTCTTTGTTTAATCCCTAGTTTTATATAATTGAAAATGGCAACGAATAAAACTCTTTTCGAGATTGTTTACTCTATGAGTACAAGTTTTACCGAAACTGCAGTGGCGGCGCGTAAAATATGTACCGCATTCCGAGATGATGCAATAAGTGATCGAACAGAAATAGTTCAAAACATTCTCTTCGGGAGATCTCAGCTTCACCAGCAGACTCTGGCAGATCGAAGTTTATTAACAAGGAGGATATTCGGCAAGTTGTCGAGGAAAATTGCAGTGCCTAGAACTTGCAGAATGGTTCAATGTGAGTGAAGAAACCATTAGTTTGCACCTTCATCGGCTAGGAAAGAGGTGGAAGTTAAGCAAATGGGTCCCACATGAATTATCAAATGATAACAAATTAAGTGTATCTTACCATATGTTTGGCAGACATTTTACGCAACGATAATAAACCAATTCTTGATCGGTTGTTAACCTGCGATCAAAAGTGAAAATTTTCCTCAAATTCTAATCATTGGTTACGTATGTTTTCTATTGTTAACATGTTTTAGCACATTTTAAACACTTCTGAATTCAAACATACTGTAAAATATCCTAATAGTCCATCTGCACTGAGATCCGTACCTCACAGTCCGGAATTACCTGTGCCTAAACCTCCACAAAACATGACACTAAGCGACGATGAAAGTGCTGATGA
>JARFOC010000389.1:265926-279538 GCA_031763485.1 Osmoderma eremita | reverse complement strand
TCTTGCGCACATCTCAATGGCGTAGACTTCGGCCTGGAAAATTGTTGCATATTGCCCGAGGTTGTAGTGTTTTCCAAATGGTATATCACTTTAAACCACCAAAAGCGGCTGGTGCGTTTTTATCGCATACGTGGGGTAAAAACATGAAACAAAAAAAATTAACAAAAGATTGAACTCGGGGGTTTATAAGTTAACTTGCGAAGAATGTAAGAATATAACATAGGGTAGACAGGGAGAACTTTTGAAGGATAAAAACACATCCTCTATCTTCGCCAACTTCTGCTTAGAATCTAACCATAGCTGTTATTAAAGTTATTACAGATTCTACAAGAAAAAACTTAATTTGTTGGAAAGTTTAGAAATTATGCTGCGGGCCACATAATCGCAGATTCACTTGCACCCAGAGACCCACCGAGTATTGTGGGACAAAGTTATATAATTGCTTACCGGCTAATTTTGTTAAACAAATGTCCTATAAAGCAAATTTTATTTACATATGTACATATTTTTACTTTATATAGAGCGCACTGAAGAGGGTAAAACAAGTTCTTTTCTGAGCCCTATTGGTCCACCCCACACTAAGCATAAAACAATTTTTTTCGCAATTTGTCATATAGCTTAAGTGTTTTCTCGTGATGTGATGTGCAGCAATATGGTTAAGAACAAAAAACTTAAACATTATAAAGAGTAAACACACTGTTCGGATTACTCCTCCCGCACAAGTATTAATTAATTCGGGACGACACGTGTTTCGGGAATACGTGGATTCCCATTATCAAGTCCGACACACAAGAGTTACGAAAAAAAAATTGTTTTATTCTTAGTGTAGGGTGAACCAATAATTTTTTTTTATATTTACTTTATCCTTTTTAGTAATGATGTAATTGCAGTTGTTACTTTTATTAATTACTGTCCATAAGGAATTTTTTGTTTATGTTTAAATAAAATTAGATTACCATTGAATATATGTTAATTGAAAAAAAGTTAAACACGATCCCAAGGCCTAGAAATATCGTTTATATAGCGAGTGAGAGGAGCACCTGTACTGCCGGTAAATGAGGCATCTTTATTCAAATTTGAATTTTAATGTGACAGATAATTATTTTTAATAATAATGCATAAGCAAATCTGCTCGAAAGTACATGAATATGCAATCGTCTTCAAGGATACGCAAGTATGCAAATTTTCAAATCTCTAGGACATTCAGAAGTGTGTTAAAATTGCACCAGTAGAGGTGGTGACATTACCAATACAAGTCAAGTTAATATAAGGCTCTTAAAAAATCTTTGTCCAAAATCTTTGGTAGTGTTATACACACTTTAGATAATATAAACGAAAGAAATTTAAAGGTAGACGCTCATAAAAATGAGATGAATGTTTGTTTTCAGTTTGATACTTTTTGACATAACCCTGTAACTAGCCAACCATACCACAGAACACTTGAAACGAAAAAAAAAAGGTATAGAAAAAGGACAGAAAGGACGAAACGGCCACCAGCCGACGTTCGCAACGCAAGCAGTGGTATTAGGGCAACCGAAGGCAAGAAGGAAAGAATAATGATTCTTAATTTTCATTTCGTTCCTATATCGTGCGACGCCTGACTAGAAATCTTAACTAGGATATGTCACGGGGGACTTTTTCCTCGACTCTCTATCTTTCCCTCCCTCAGTGTCGCTTCCCTCGACTAGGTGCGTCGTGTCGTCGGTTTTTGTCGCGTCCTTCTTAGTAGGAGCGCCAAGTTTTGCGCCATTTGTTAGGAGAAATTCAATAATGCCCCGTACGAAGTTGTCATCGGGTCGAACATCATCGCTCAGAGTGAAATATGGCGACACTTTTGCCATTGTTATTGCTGCTGGTGATGCGGCAGTTAAGGCTGCAAGTATATTCTGCTTGTGAAGTATATTATGACTGTCAGAACGAGTTAAATCCCCTTAACTTTACTTTTTGCCTGTAACACCAAAGTTACCGTTATTGATTCAAGTTTAAAGTTCTAGTGAATTTGTGTAAAAAATGCATGAATCTTTTCCTTGTAGATTATTTCTTGCAATGAAAGGGATGCAATTAGATTACGATGTGATAATATGAATAGTGATAATAAAAAAAAGATTTTGGCTATTCATAAATAGATAAGTTAGCACTAGGTACTACTAGGGAGATCTTCGCCCGATTAGGTAATACTGTTTGATTTCCTTTTCAGCTCAACGAAAGAAAGAAACTTTTACGCAAGTCGTGAAGTACCCTAGATCCGTTCAAGCGGAATTGTTTTTCTTCGGTTAGGACCCGATACGTAACCTTCAATTAACGTGATTGCCCGAGTTAATTTAGTGCGCTGTTCCACTGGATTGAAAACCCCTTTACATTTATCGAAATAGAGGTTTACCGTGGAAAGCCTACCTTTTTTGGTATATTACTACTTCGAAATTGAACATCGCAAAACGAGAATGAAATAGAAATTTATGATTGGGATTTAGCACTTTCGAAATAATATAAAAATGGAATAATAATCCTCGACTTTTTGTTTAATAATCGTGTTATTTTTCAGCGATTTTTACAGTAGTGAAGGAAGTTAGAAGTTTTATCAACTTTTTATATACACAATACATTGGAATGGATTTAGAGGAGTTGATGAGGTGTATATTCCCGTTTATATTGCATATACACACGACTCTTTAGTATCATATCCTGTCGCTCATCCTCGTCCTCAATGTCCGCAAATGGGGTAACTTTTTAAATTACTTCCCCGATCATTTCGCCCTTGCTCTCAGCTGCTCTTCTCGCCTGCCCCACTCTCCGACAGAGTTTCTCTCACGGAGAGGGAAAAAATTGTTTGTCGTCGCCGAACGGGATGACAACTTTACGGTCGAGATTATAATATAAATTAGCTCTTCCAGTGGAGGTTATTGTCGAAAGTTTTATACTTGACTATCGCTTTTATTTATCTCTATTCCCCTCCCTAGTTTTACGTCAACTTTTATTACTGATATGAAGCGAAGTTGTCCGAACTAGTCGTCGTTGGACTCTCCCATTTTGATGTTTCAAAAAAAGAAGATTGTTTACTATCGTAGCGACGTGAATCTTATGACTGTATCTGGTTACACGTTTTTTAGAAAATTAATTACTTAGGGCAATATAACACTGACGGTTTTAATGCTTTCAATTTTAATAGTTAAAGCATTTACCGAATCCGTTGCTGTAGAAAATACAGGGTAAGTGAGTATTTCTTTATAGGGACATTATTGCTTTCTGGAAAAGTATACGAGATACATAGTTGATTAAATGAGAAAGAATATTTTATTTTATCCGTGGCTAAAATACTTTAAAAAAGAAAATAAAGATATTCCGAACTGTTTCGAAGATATAGGAAGACGTAGTTTTGGAGATTGTCGACATTTTTTGTTTATAAATTGGCTGATTGTGAGTCGAGTTTTAAATTGACATGATCAGATTTGTGATACAGCGTTGTAGCTTTAGAAATTATTTTTATCCGGTATATTTTGAAAAATGATATGTATTTTGGTAGCGGTGTCGTTTTAAACCTTCGAATAATTATCAATGTTAAAGTCCTTCCTACATCGACGCAAAGCAGCAATCAGGTTTAAATGAAAGTCCTGTCGATGCATAAGGAAGCATACAATTATAACTACATTCTACCGGTATATTATACATGCACCGACAGTAATGGAAGGATCAAAACGCATAAATGTTTGTTCACATAAGTGTTTCTTTCACACCGTATGAAGAAACAAGAAAGAGATGTAATTCTGAGTGTTTTTCTCTGGTAGAGCATATAAAACAACGCCTCCGTGCTTCAAACTGAAATCTGTCCAATACAAATCTGTGCTAGGGATTATCTGCAGGAGGGATCAAAGCAATCTGTTCTACATTCTCAGGAAGAGTCAAGCTACCTTAAAGTCAAGGGCATATTATGGGATACCAGGCTGGTATGGGACTCTCTGCAAGATCTTCAACATTTGGCGAAACACAATACAGTTAAGCTGATATGGGTGCCGAGGCATGGGAGGATTTCAGGCAATGATTAGGTAGACCAGCAAACGAGGAAGGGATCCGAAATGACCTTCATTGGTCCTAAGCCAGCTCTCGGGATCACAAACGCTGCTGCGTGTGGTGTTGTGACTGAGTGGGTGACAATATCAGAAACACTGGCACCATGTAGCAGGACACAAACACAGAAAACAGATGTTGAGGATACCATCACGATATTATGCAGTTGACATAGTGTCTATTGAGAACACGCAGATTAGATTAGATTACTTACGGGCCACGGCAACCACTGTGTAGATTATGTAATAAAGGGGGGAAACAGCATCCAACATTATTTTTGAATAAGCTATCGGAAAACGTCCTATTAGGGGAAATAGACACATTGTATACCGGAAAAGGATTTAACGTACATACTGCTAAACATGGTCGAGGAGGTAGATCTATTGAGTTAATCACAAAACAACGGAATGCAGAATAATATAATAGGCCTTAAGGCCGCAGTCTTAAGGGATATAAAGTTCCCCTGCATTAGGGATACAATCAATCAGTCAATGAAAATAAAATAAATTATGTATGTATGCATTTCCAGATACTGTATAGGCATCATATAACTAATTGTAAGTGCAACGAGATTTTTTTTTCGACTAGTGTGGATCACCTTTTACTTTCTTTCTCAAACACTTGATGATTAATTTTTAACTTTAATGCTATTTTAAAAGCTATTAAGCGAAGGATGGGTATATAATAATGTATTTTTTGCATGAGTGCTCATCTATTACACATCCCAGCAAAGTGAAATTTTTGTCTTGGTGCCGGAAAAGTAAGAACTAATTTTGATTATTTTTGACGTGCTAATTCAAAAAACACCTGGCTTTTTTTTTCGTAGCAACTTTAGGTTTTGAGAGATAGGCTAACAGATTTGCTTTTTAGTTGGGATAAAAGGCAAAAATAATGAAATAATAATATATTTGGTAGCCAACATTGAGGTAATAATTAATAGTTTACAAGCCTCCTGGCTCTTAGGGGGAGAGGCAGGGGTGGTCTGCCATGGTTATTAGTCTTTTCGGTACCTAGGGCTTGTAACGTGGCAAGCGCTACGAGCCGACCGCCTATTTATTACCCCAGAATTTGACTTCCAGGTACTCATTTTTACAGCCTGAGTCGAGCCGTGGCCGTAAAAACGCCATCGATGTTATTGACGCCGGCCGGGAATCGAACCCGGGCCCTTCAAGTTAGTAGTCTACCAACCAACCCACTAGACCACTACGGCACTTGAGGTTTCTTACCTAAAATTAGAATCTAATTATCCAGTTTGACTTACTTATCCGTGGCCGACCCAAGCTTCCTAAGACTGCGTAACCTCCACCAACCAATTAATGCCCAGATCGTGTCTACAATTGCCTCAGTTACCTATTGAATTTTCGTAGGTAAAGTTGTGCTAACATACTGCGTACATTTTCGCCATTCTTTGATAAAAAATACCATTGAATTTAAACCATCCACGAGTGGACGTGGGTTATTTTGGCGCCCACTTTTGAGACCAGGATACACCTTTGGCCCCACATTTTGTCGATAAAACATGCGTTGAACATTTGCGACAGTGAACATTTGGAAGTAGAAAGTGCCTAAAGTTTGGAGTAAGGTAAATCACGATCTCTCGTAGATATCAAAGGCATCAATCGGAACAACAAACACAATCGAACATATCCTGATAGATTCAGCTAAAAGACCTGGATTGCATTCTGAAGAAATACCCATTCCATGATTCAGCAGTATGCCCAGACTTCCAAAAGATGGTACAGAAAAATTGACGTCTGATGAAGTTCAATGTATACAATTAGAAAGTGACACTGACTTTGAGGAAGATCTAGCAAGCCCCCAACTTTTCAGTAAGCAAGAATCTTCAGAATTACTTGTCTCCGGATTACATGAAAAGAATCAATTTTATCCGTGTACTAATGTAGCATTTTATTTTAACAGAGATAAGTATCTGCTGTCCTTTCTCACTTGGGAAAGTAATCTGGCATTCTCTAAGGTTATAATACGACTCTTAGAAAAAAATTGGTTTATCAGAATAGACATCAGACGAATAACGACCTCTCATTGACAGTTCAAAATTTAGTTTGAAATGTGTCTTTGTAAGCAACGGTAATAAATATAGCTCAACACCCATTGGTCATTCTGCCAGCATGAAAGAGGAATATAGGACAAAATTACTACTCCTAAAGAAAATTAAGTATGAAGAACATTGCTGCGTGATTTTATGTCAATCTAAAAATGGTAAACTTGGATAGAAAGGTGGATACACAAAGATGGATCTTTTTATGTATTTAGAAAATGTCAAGGAAAACAAAACGTAATCAACGAACCTTTTGTCGCGGGAGCTAAAATTATATTTCCACCCTTGTGTGTCAGGTTGGGGCTTATTAAATAATTTGTAAAGGCTTTTAATAGAGATCGACTTTGTTTTAACCACTTGACAGGTAAATGCTTATGAAGTAATTTGTAAAGGCTTTCAATCGAAGTGAATTTTGTTTTGACCAATCGGCAGGTAAATTTCATTAGCACGGAATGCTGAAAACCGGAATATTTGATGGTCCTCAGATAGGACAGCTTCTTAAAGACCACAATTTACCGCATAAATGAAAGAGATTGAATCCAATGCTTGGTATTAAATTGTTCAAGTAGTCCAAAAAATTTTTGCAAATCAGGCGGAGAATTATATAGAATTAGTGGAAAATATGATTCCCAACTTAAAGGTTACCTTACATTGTATTTTTAACTTGCTGTTGGGGCAAATGGTAATAGTAATATGGTGAAGTGTGCATAAGTTGCAAAATAAGATGATTCTATTCTAAAAGAGGCCAATTTATTTCAAGAAACAGATCTGATAGACCAAATCTAATGATTATTTTGGATTTTGCACCAAAAATTTACCTCTGAACAGTAAAAATGTCTGTTCGGCTGTGATGAGCATTATTTTAAAAATGGTGATTTTGCTGCCACAGAAGACATAATTTTGAACTAGTCTCAATTAATACTGAATCTGATGACATAAACTGTTATTTTGTTTTAAGTACGAAAAAAAGTTAAGTTAGTTTTTAATCATTTATATGGTATCATTATTTTGTGGATTAAATTATGTAGCATATAATATATACGTATAATTCTTTTCTTGGATTACGACAATCCCATTTGGGACAAATGTCGTCCACAATTTAAAATATAATCCTCTTTCGCTCGAGCTTAATAAAACAAAGGACTAGAACGTCGACTACTAAAACGTAAATAGTTTAATAACGCGAACATAAATGAGTTAGGAAGTTTAAACGCGATAAGCCCGGGTCCGGAAAAATGTCGTTAAAACTTCTCGAGGACAGCGCGTTATAACCGCACTCCTGGTATCGGAAAATTAGCGCGGCATTATAAATATTAAGCGGCACAGTAGTTACCGACGGACTAATGTGTAAAGGTCGCTGTAATGTTTCGCAGGACAGAAATAAACGCTAATCTTGTCAATTTTTTTTATCTTCAGTTGTGTGGTATCACTAAGTTTAAGTCAGTGAGTTATTAAAACGGAATAAATATTCGATATGTATATTATGTATGTGGGCATGCATTTTCTATCAACTTGCTTTGATGATTACATTACATTCATGATTTCAAAGCAACTAAAAAGTAAAAAATAAAATTTTCAAAACTCTGCATTATCCTCTTGGAAGGACGTCTTACATCATCGTCCTCTTACAATTGGTCTTTTACAATTTTACTGATATTAATAGGTACAGTATTAACGCATTCTAATCGTATAATGGCAACCACTATGTTTACCTCAAGGAAAGTTTCTCTGAGATTTCCCAAAACTGGTAAAGGGAGAAAAAGTTTGTTTATCAGAATAGACACCAGACGAATGACGCCTTTTCATTGACAGTTGAAAACTTAGTTTGAAATGCGTCCTTGTAAGCAATGGTAATAAATATAGCTCAACACCCATTGGTCATTCTGCCAGTATCAAAGAGGAATATGGGACAATATTACTACTCCTAAAGAAAACTAAGTATGAGGAACATTGCTGCGTGATTTTTTGTCAATCTGAAAATGGTAAACTTGGATAGAGAAGTGGATATACAAAGATGGATCTTTTTATGTCTTTAGAAAATGTTAGAGGACAATATTAATATATTATAAACAATTAAAAAGTATAAATTAAAAGAGTACCCCTCGGTACACATGATTATGACCCATTAAAAGATTTGTTCTGCTTAGTTGCAAAGTATAAACATAAGATATGTATAAAAGACAAGTATTGTTAATGTTATGACTAGTTAGAATTAATTTATATATTTAGAATATTGTTATATAGTAAAAATTTGACAAGCCAAAATTATAATTGTTGAATTAAGAAAGATGAAAAGATGGAATCCTCTTGTGAAGGTGGTGTGTGAAAATAGTAATCGTCATATCCGTGTATTTATGCCAATTCCAGATTTAAATGAATTAATTGTTCGATAAATTCGAATTCGTGTGGTGGCTGACAGCTGTTGGGTTTATTGGAACTAGAAATATTTAAAAGAAGGAAAAGTTATTAAAATACACAGAAAAATATAGGGAATAGAAACATAAATTTAGAATTTAAATTTAAAATAAGAATAAATAATTCATTATTTGAATAAGATATAAATTTTTTAGATTGGTAATGATAAACAATTGTTATGAGCATCATTTAGGCAGCATAGCGAGGCTATAAATAGATGTAAACAAAAATAAAAGAGGGCAATTAGTTTTTGGTGATGGCTGAAAAAGCATCGCGCGTGAGAATAATTCGTCGTAGAGTTGTTAAATAGGCAATTATCAATCAGTCGTAAATATAATCCGCTTTCACGTGGGAAGATAAGTGTTAAACACGACACTATAACTGAGATGTCAACAAGAAATGAATAAACAAACTTACCTACCGAAAATCCTGTGTTCCTGTATACAGCCCAAATAGCTGGTGGTTTATAATCCAGATAAGGGTACCCATCACTTTGAGTGTTCCTGTCGTTCATTCTCTTGATTAACGGGAGGCAACTATATGTTATCAGCCCACACCATCGTCCAGAGATGCAGTTAGAGCTATCATGATCCCGGATACATCTTTACATCCTATGTGTTCTAACCTATAAGACAAAATATTCAGGTATTCCTAGTATATAAGATAGAGAAATTAATACTCACCGTTTAGTTAGAAGTAAGTAAACTAGGGATAACCCAGTTAATTAATAGGTACATAATGTTTAATGATCTGGTGGTGATTTACCAAACGAGCTAAGATGCCGAAATTATGTTATATTGAAAGAGTAATAGGGTAGGTAGGCAACTTAGTATACACTTGGGAATACCAGAGTTAAATAAAGTGGATTTAACTTATAGGTTTATTTAGAATTTAAGAGAATAGTGTGCATGTTCAATGTTATTAGTTTTGTATCATATTTGTTTACTATATAAAGTCGAAGAATTCCATTTAAATAAAAAATAATGCGATAAGCAGATACATAAGGGCAACCCGAATTGAAGCGGTAGGACTTACGAACCTTTTCCCCTGAGAAACAAATTAATGTAAGAGTTTTTTTTTTATTATTTAAACACCATTTATCCTTGATGGTATCAGAGAATGTTTACATAAGATTTTCAATTTCAATATCATTTTAGGCGGGGGAGTTAGAAATTTATTAACCTTTATTTAACGGGTCAAATTTTTATCTAAATTAAATCATTTGCTAGAAGTTATTAAATTATCTTATTTGTGTTTATGGATATGCGTTTGTGTGAAACTAGATAGTGCGTTCCACCACAACTTCTTCCAAACATAATTCACGATTAAAGGTATAACAAGGGGTATCTATTACATTTTAGTCGCCGCAACGTGGGGCTGTTATAAATAATATATCAAAATATATTAAGTACACTAAGGGGGTTCTTTACAGTATGTATACTTAGTAATATTCGAGTGTTTTAAGATTTACGGAAACAATCAATGCAGGAAAGGAAATCATTAAGAATAAATACAAGTTATCCTCGCTTAACGACCCGGATCCATTCCTATCACTAGGTCATTAAGCGAATCGCTAGGCATTACATATGGTTACGAAATGAATAATTTAGGACACAGACTTTGATGTCACCTTGGCATATATGTGAAAACAATTTCCTAAGTTCTATTAATGGTCGATAAACAAATCGGTCGTTAAATGAGGATCACCTCTAGGTTATATACTATATCTTCCAACTTGAATTTCTAGATAAACCGCAAAATATGTCCGGTATACTCTTTAGTACCTACCATAGATGTTGGTGTTGGTAACAATAAAAATAAAATGAAAATTATAGATTTTAAGTATTCTTTGAAACCTTTTTGTGTATATTGGGTTTACCATCAACTCTTATTCTCAATCCTTATGTGAAAAAAAGAACATATAATGCATGCAATTACAATTAAAAACGTATCTATTGAGTGTATTTCAATGATTATACGTGCTTCATCATTTAACAGTTTTTATGTATAACAACATACAGTGGTATGCCTAATAAAATTTGAAAATGTAAACTTAACCATACTTTTTAATTTAATACGACAAAATTAATATTGAATCAGAATATTTTTCAATGAGTTCGTAAGAGAATCCTTCGAATATAATTAATAAACAATTAAAGAAAAATAGTTATATATAAAAACAAATCTATTGCGTAATTCACGTTGGTGGAATTACTATTAGGAATTTTAGACACGGTTACAAAACTTAGAGTTAAATTCCCTGAAACACGATATACATCACGTACAGACATTGAAATACGAGGTGTGTAAATTAAGTAATGAGATTGATATTTTTAAATATTTTTATTTGAATATAATTACATTTGAACGTTGTCTCCCTCAAAATAACACCCTTGGGAAGCCACACAGCATTGGAGACGGTTCTTCCATTCATCATAGCAATGTTGGAACTCGGATATTGGAATCGCATTTAGCTGGCCGGTTACAGCCGTTTGAATGTTTTCGAGTGTCCCAATATGATGTCTCTTCAGATGAATTTTCAATCTTGGGAAGACGAAAAAGTCACAAGGTCTCAAGCCAGGTGAATAAAGAGTCTGAGGAGTCACAGATATATTTTTACTGGTCAAAAAACCGTTTCTGGAAATTGCTGTGTGACAAAGCGCATTGTCATGATGTAGGATCCAATCGTTCTTGACGTTTGGTCTCACACCCATAACCCTTGTTCGGAGTCTTTCGAGAACTTCTCGGTAAAAATGTTAATTAACTGTCTCTGACCTTGAAGCACGAACTCTTTGTGAACGATTCCCTGGCTATCAAAGAAACAAGTCATCCTGCTCTTGATCTTTGATTTGCTCATTCTTGCTTTCTTGGACTTTGGAGAGCCAGAAGTGTGCCATTCCATACTCTGGCGTTTTGTTTCCGGGTCATACCCGAACACCCAACTCTCATCAACAGTAATAACACGTTCCAAAAAATTTTCATTATTTTCAATCGATTCCAAAAGTCAAGGCACCTTTCTCTCCTGATGTCCTTTTGTTAATGCGAAAGGTTTTTTGGAACCATTTTCGACCAGATCTTCCTCATTCCCAATTCATTGGTCAAAACTGTGAACGGTGATGTGAGACAAATTCCCTGATCATTCTGACCGCACAAGATCGACGATCTGAACGCACAAGATCGCGGATTTTGTCGACATTGCCATCGGTTCTTGCAGTTAATGGTCTTCCGCTGCGTGTCTCACCTCCCATCGACTCTCTTCCTTCTGAAAAAGTCTTAAACAATCGAAAAACCTGGGCTTTTGACGAAACACTGTCTCCGTAGGCATTCTGAAGTTTGCAAAAGTTTCTATTGCACTTTGCCCAAGTCTGAAGCAAAACCTGATAGCACACCATTGCTCGAAATTAATGTCTTTCGTTTGTAGAACATATTACGAAAAGCGGATTCACGGGAAAAAACGGCAAAAGACAACCAAATGACTTGATCGAGTTGAAACTTGCACTGAACGCGTATTACAATGTCTACTTGTCGCCCCTCTATATTACGTGCTTCCCGTGTTGCCATATCAAACGCTATGTTGTCAGTCTCATTACTTAATTTACACACCTCATAGAAGAGACATAAAATTTCTAAATAATGGAGTTGATTCCTCTCAGCTGTTGGCAAGGCTTGATTCGCTCGTGCGTCGTCCATTCACTACGACAATAAACCCAGAACAAGTTCAATAATTTGGAACACCAGTATTTAGAATGCGTAAAGCTTTTAATTCAAGATCGGATAACATACTTGAAATTCACTTTTCTTCACTGCCTACACTTTCAAGCAATACATCCGATAACATCTGTGTAGAAAAATTATGAGGCGCTCAATTAGAATTTGATTCTGTCGATACTCTACAAGTATAAAGCAATCAGTAGAAAAAGGTTTCCTTCTACATCGAATACATAAAAAAATCAATGCAAATAGTAGATGTAGAGATGAGCGTCCATGCAACGTTTTCGCGGAACCCTACGACTAAGCTCGTTCCACTAGATGGCGCGTTGCGGAGCCGAATAATAAATTTCATCGCTTCCCGAATCGAAAGTTATTTACTTTTCTTTATGTCTCAAATTTAGTGCACTAATAGCACGCTTCGTTTCATCCGCATTAAATTCCGTCCAGTGCGGAATAGCTGAACGAAGGAGCGCTGCTGCTGGTACTGGAACACATGCAACTCCTATACTACCATTACACTCCAATAACCGGTTGAAACAAGCAAGCGGGTTGTCGGCGTCGGCTGCGACAGATGGTTATTTCTGCCGATGTAATTTTATTGATGTAATACCAGATATTCCGGGGAAGCGGAATGGCTTAGGTTAGCTCGGATCGCATTCGAGGATAGGAACTATCCGAGTGTCGGGAGAGTTATTTCCTAGTTCGAACGTCGCACACTGGTGCAGCGCATTGCTTTGTAGTAATCGGTTCTCTAATATTCCGGATTTCGTAATGTGAATGCAGTTGTATGGTCGTTGTGGTGTAACAGAGAAGTTTATTGCTGCGTTTATTATCTTTACATGTTACTGTCAATGAATTAGCATGCAGTACATGTAATTACATATTAGGAACGAAAAGATGTAAAAGACGGATTAACGTATCAAAAACTCTACTTAAAATAATCAGTTATGAATTTTGTGTTTCACTAGTCTACTTATTTAGTCTACGCGCATGCCAAGATCTATTCCCACAAGAAAAGGTGGCTACGATGGTAATACAACAAACTTTGCGAAAACTACAGTCCTGTGAGCATTGTATTCACAATATCAAATATATTTGAGCAAACCGTCGCCACAAGCTGTTTTCGCCGTAACACTGACGAATACAATTAATTTCAATAAGGTGAATTTTCCACTGATGTATAGTATGCTATCACACGTGGATTGGACACCTGTTTTAAATGCTGTAAGTGTTAACCGTGTAAAAATGTCATTATCGGCGCATGGTTTATTGCTGGAATCATTCGGAGAGCATTCGGAGAGACGCTGATAACGCCTGGTAGGCAGAAACTCGAGTCCGTCTTTAATGCTTGTACCCCTTTCATTG
>JARFOC010000389.1:249305-263705 GCA_031763485.1 Osmoderma eremita | reverse complement strand
TGATGACGCCTGGTAGGCAGAAACTCGAGTCCGTCTTTAATGCTTGTACCCTTTTCATTGCTTTTGCTAGTATGGTGGTTAATTATTTTTGGCATTTTTGCTGTAAGTGTTGATTATATGCGTGATGCCTTCTACGATATATTGCATGCTGTATTGCACGATACAGTGCCGATATACACAAAAAAGTCTCCAAGCGTTCGTACCCTATTTGGTATAACAGAATTATTATTCAATGTTTACGGGATAAACACACTGCACATAGTAACTTCAAAAAACATAAAACCCTATTCTACCATGAAAAATTTAGATACTTAAGAACGTCTTGCAAAATTTTAAATCGAAAAGCTTATACCTACATCTTACATTTCTTATGTGCAATAAAAGTTGTGTCGTGAAGTACGATACCACAGAATTAGATAAACCTTCACAAACAGTAGATGCGTTTGCTGATTTGTTTTAAGAACATTCCGTCGAACATTCATCCGATAAATTTCAATTCAAGATCCTGCTAACTCTGCAAATACTGATGTATTCCATATTACAGAAGAGGAAATTCTACTTGCGTTCCGCTTATCTAAAGATACTTTATTGTGCGGTACTAATGGTGTACCGAGTTTTTTGCTTCGTGATTGTTCAGCAACTTTTGTTCAACCACCATTGATTTAAATCTATTTTAAATCAGCATACCTTTCCAAGCTTATTGAAAATTTCAAGGCTTTGTCCAGTTTTTAAAAAGAGTGATCGTTATAGTGTTGAAAATTATGGACCGATATCAATTTTGAAAATTTTTCTAAAATATTTGAAACCATACTCTACAACAATACTTGTCACTTATTTGAAGACATCTCCCCTGCACAGCATGTATTTGTTAGCAAACGTTCCACTATTACCAACTTAAGTTGCTTTACGCAATATATATCTGAGTTTTTAAATAGCCGAGGTCAGGTGGTCGTTATCTATACCGATTTTCAGAAAGCCTTTGATCAGATCGACCATAGCATTCTGATTGATGAGCTACGGAAATAAGAAGTTTGACGAGATTTTCTTAGTTATACCTTATTGATAGAACGCAGTAGGTTGAGTTTCGTGGTGTTAGCTCAAGCATAGTAAATCCTACGTCAGAAGTACCCCAAGGATTCAATTTTGGGCCTCTTCTGTTTGTGGTGTTTATAAATGATATTGCTGACATATTGCACTATGAAGACTTACTTTATGCTGACGATATGAAAACTCTTTTATAAAATTGAGTCATTGAATGATTGCTGGCTATTGCAAAGAGATCTGGATTCAGTGGCTTGATGGTGTGAATCTAATCACCTGCAGTTGAACATCAATAAATGCAAGACAATGACCTACACCCGAAAACAAAATATAGTAAGGCATGACTACATTGTATCGCATACTATACTCCAGCGTTTTGGAGATTATTTTTGATAATCGACTTACTTTTGTTGAACACATCAACGATATGGTAGCAAATGCTCGTCGAATGTACGGCTTCCTTTACAAAAACCGCAAAGATTTTACTGACACGAGCTGCTTTATAACACTGCGTACTCATTGATTAAATCAAAACTGGAGTATGGGTCAATCATTTGGTATCCAGTTTATATAATGGATATGTGCAATACATTGAATCTATACAGAGGAGATTTTTCAAATATTTAATGTTTATTCTGGGTGAAACGTACCCGGAGAGAGGCTATAGTCGTTCCATTATGTTATCAAGAGTTAATTTTACCTCTCTGGAAGATCGTCGTAATATTTCCTGCATTAAAGTGTTATATAACATCTTACACTATAGGGTTGATTGTCCTTTTTTGCTCGAACACATATATTTCAAAACACCGTGATCAACATCCCGTCATCACTTGATCTACATCCCCAATAGCAAATTTTATTAAGATCCCCAGTTAATTTGATTTGTAACCATTGTGACATGCATTATAGCAAGTTTTCCGAAATTTTGATTATCATGTCTCTAGTCTTTAAAATTTTCAATAAATTTTTTCTCATTTTCACTTTAATCCTTTCAGTAATTTCTTGGACGTTACATGTTATCTTTGCGTTAAAATTTATTATTCGCATGTACTAGTTTTTACACTTCATGCTATTTTTATGTATTTTGATGTATTTCATATGTATGTGTTCAGTGTATCTATGTATCTATTCTATGTATCTATTCGGTGTGCAGTTCATCAAATGCTGTGTAAACATGATTCTATAGGGCATTTGGTACCAAAGCCTTCGATTCGGTCGTTCCAATCAAACTACAGAGCAAGTTAGGGATAAGAGGTAATTCGTTGGGACTTTTAATATCGCGAATGACTGTCCGAATATAAATGACACAATGTAAGTTTATCCAATCACAAACCCGTTAAATAAAGTATGGTGTGCCCCAAGGATCAATTTTGGGTCTTCTTCTACGCTTTATTATTTACGTCGACCATTTTACCGAGAATGCAAGTAGCCCACAGCTTTTATACTGACGATACATCTCTCCTAGAACGCAACAAAAATGCGGATGAACTCTGGGAAATTTCCTAGATGACCGTGAACGAAGCGTGCAGTTTTCTGCCAAGAAACTCGTAGCAGAAAGAATTCTGTAACTTAGAAGAACATAGCTCGGTGAGGCTTCATAGATAGGTCATGGGCTATAACCTATCGGTGAGGGTTACATAATCGTTATTCGCATTTCGGAGGCTCAATATCATAATCTCACGCAACACCATGGGAATTGGCACGACGGGAAGGAGGAACGGAAGCAAAAGGAAACAAATTTCGCGAATTTACAATCGCCTACAATCTCCTATCGCCGCCGGCATCTCCGCCTCATTCGACAGAGTCCGCATTCAAATTCTTGCGTGGCGCCTCAACGACTGCATTCATATGCGCCCGCCTAGAACTCCGAAACTAATCAAGCTAATCTAGCGTGTTTACCGGCCTCGTACGGCCACTAAATCCGATTGCGCTCGGAACTACTTCCCCTCATTCCTCCACAAACCATTAGAGAGTATTCCTTCATTGTATGTGCGGACAAAGAATGTTTTGGTTTGGAAACTAGCATTCGATAATTTCGTTATCTTTATTGAAAGCAATATATGTATAATTCTATTGATTCTCGTGGGAGATTTTTCAGATTATCAGTGACAGTTTTCTAGTGTTATTCAGACAGCCAAGGACAACCAACTTCAAAAATAAGCTTATAGCTTACTCTCAAAATATTAGGCGACAAAACAATACAATGGTGTATTGCTGTTGGTGTATGGACTCTGTGATTTTCAAGAGATAGGCTTCTATATTGTGGGCCACTACATTGTGTATTAATGTATTACATTAATTAGGTATTAATAAAGTCTACACACATCAATCAATTTTAACGAATACTACACATATTTAGCTCACGAGGGAACACCGTCAACCCGCAATTCCCGATTTCGATGAAACTGTATAGACTGAAAGAGCATAATCTAGGTCAACAACACTTCCACAAATTTCTCTTCATGCGGTTCTTCTAATAGTTCAAACTCCAATCCTGTTACATATTCAAAAGAGAACATGTTTTCTTGTTGAGCACTTACCATCATATCCTTCAACGCATTATGCAACCCAAGTTCCTCAGGCGTCAAAGGAATTATTGCGATGTTGGCTACTTGAAACGTTATAAGTAACATATTTAACACATTAGCTATATTAATCGCTACCGTTATGCTATACTGCAAATTTACAACGCACAAAAATGCATTACGATAATGGTGTATGTGACAGAGCACTTGTTCTTTTGGTTAATCAATATTTACATCCGTATACCCATCAGATTATATTAAAATATTTCCTGGAAACGTTATCGAAATAATAAATAATTTCTTGATAAATATCTATGTATTTATAACCACAATCAATGACAAGTAACGGTTCAATAACGTTTTCTCATATCTTTTATTAATTATCATAATAATTATTAATTGTCTATATTTGCTAATATATCACCTTTCTCTACATAAAACCGACTTTATTTGTGAAAAATTAAAATAAAAAATTCCAAAAAAATGGGGGGGAGGGGGGACAATACGACTCGCTATTAGTAGGCGTATCACACTGATAAGATTAAGAAACATATCTAACTTTTAGATATAGCGCCATCTTTCGTAAAAACGATTCAGGCGTACTTCCAGGTTTTGACGTAGTAAGACCGGAGGGCGCTGTAATGACGTATGTGTTTCCAATGAAATGTACAGAGGTCGTGGTTCTCTTTAATTGGTGTTCTGTACTGTTACATTTAAACCTAACCTGATTTCAACGAATGATAAAGATTTTCTAGTAATAGATAAATATTTTTTCCTGAATTTATAACGGTGGAAAGAATCATCAGGGAACGATTTCGTCTATCCGACTGAGTTATTCTTTAATAGACTAATAAGAATATGTGTCACGTGGAAAACAAAGGTAGGGCTTTTATTCGAAACATTTCGAATAAAACTAATTTTCTTTTAGAAAAGTTATAGGAAAGCTTTTACACAAAAGAAAGTAGTGTATGCAAGGAATGCTAATAGATAACTATATATTTAAATCATAATTTAATTATAATCTCCGTGTTATGCTTATACAATATTTACGTTGCATTGTATTTGGAAGATTCTAATAAAAATAGTGTCACATCTGTTGGAAGTTTCCCTTCAATGTAAATTGTGTCGTTTCTTTATTTAATAAACTAATGAAAGCACATTGCAATGTGCCTGATTAACATCGGTGCCATCCTCTCAAAAATATTTTGATGACTAACAAAACTAACTTTCTATCATCAAAGCTTTCATCAAAGTTAACCCTATCCTCCCCCTAATTTCCGTCGAGAATAATTTCCGTCATCTTTGGGACTATGTAACATACTTCAAATTATATTCTACAAAAAAGAAGAAGTTTGTCATAGCTTCCGAGATATTTACAAAAATTTAAAAATCATTCAAATCTTTGGAGGGGCTGTACCGCGAAATCTGGGGATTGGGCGGAAACAAAATATGGTGTTGTTCTTATACCAAGGTACTCTTTCAGTCTCAGCAGTTTAATCGAACTCGGGCTGTGCGGGTTGTCGGTGGTCCCTTGTGAGTGTATACTTGAATACTGTATCGACATTATAATCCTTGATCCTGTGTTTATCCAAAACCTTTCAACCAATTTATGTACGACTTTGCATCAGACTCCATTACCCAACGTAACACAAAACTCTATACAAAGAACGTCGAGCTAAGCAAATTACGATGAAGGTGTTATCGTTGTACGGTAACTTAGTCGCGCACTATAATTTGTTTGAGTGTAAACAGGATCTTGTTACCTAAATCCATCTCCTGGAAGTTGAGCAGAACCAAGACTGTTCGATCGTCAATTAATCGGTTGCATGGTAAACTTGTTTTCGTGCAAGTTATTGATTGACTTCGTTTAAGTTTAAGTTTAAATTTCGTATATCGGTGCGAAGAGATTGGTTGAAGGCCAGCATGGATAGCAATGAAAAATAGTGGAAAGTGGATAAACTTGAAATGAAAACAAGCAACTACAAGTAATTTCTGCCGTTTCAGAAGCAGTATTTCAGTTATCCGATGTTTTCTTTTTTATATATTGAGGTTTCAGGAAAATCTTAAATTTGAAAATAATAAGCAGATAAGAGCCTTTATGCCCAATTTAAATAAGTAAGTGACCCGTCCTGATGCCAGATGTTTAAAAGAACCTTTGGATAGTTCTCCCTTATATTGCAATACCCATATGCAGAGATGTTAGAAACTCCTGGTACCTTGAAACTCAAGTTCGATAAATGGTTAGGAGTTCGTTAATCCCTTCATCATCATTGGAGCTACACCCCTGGATGGGCTTTGATCGCTTTAAAAAAAAATTTCCTGTCTCTGCGCTGTACTATAACTCTTAAGTTTCTGATACTGATATTCTCAAAATCCTTCTCCCATGCATCCAGCTATTATAACTTGGGTCCACCGACTTCCTTCTCCCTCCTTTGTAGTTTATCCATCAGCAGCTTGTTGGCTGGTAGGCTGTTCTTCATGTCATACGTAATGTTCATTAGTCTCTTATTTTGTTTCAATTCCATGACGCCAAGCAGTGTATACACGAAGAAAACATATATTCTTGGGTCTTCCTAACAAGTCCTAATGATATATCCCTGAAGAAGTCATGGGTAATCAAAAATTGCCTTTATCTTTCTTCCTCAACAAGATCAAGATTATGCAGGCTTAGTGTGGGGGAAATTGAAATTTTCAGTCTCTGTAATTCTTACTATTGTCTCTCTATAGTATATGGTACGAACCAAGACACCCAACATCAGAATTCTCCTTTTTCTTTTTACTTCGAGCTTCAGTTGTTGTAATAATAATTTCGAATGGTTTTGTGAAGTTGTATACTTTTTCTTTATTACATTCATCGCGACTCCTAGTCTGGTAATAAAGATTTCTTCGAGCAGGATTCCTTCTACTGAGAAGTGTCAATCTCTTAGTTTTGCCTTTAATATTAGTTAACCATCGATTTGGATTCTGTTTGGATTGCTTCCATTTGGAAATCCTTATTATATCCTTTCCAGCTGCAGTCTTCAATATCTAAATTAACAATTGCTTTTATATTTATAGGCAGCTATAAAAGAAGATTTATTTTTGTCACTTATATAATTCGGTAACATGTTGAATTGTAAGTAATACTGCACCAATAATTTAGAATTCATTCAGTCGTTTTCCTACTCCAACTTACCAACACCAACGTTCCGAAATAATGAACATGCTTCCAAGTCTCTTTCTGGGGACGTTTAGAATTCCCCAATTGCATTAGGTACTAAATGTTTCCCATTTTAAACTTGCATCAGGACGAAGCTACTGCCGTCTACTATTGGAGATACGGGTGAAGTAGCGATTTTATGGTAAGTGAAGTCGCCTATGTGTAGGTATACATATATACAGGGCCCGTCTAAAAATCACCGATAAACTTTTAGGGAAGGCAAATATTAAAGTAAAGATCTTTGCGTAGTATTTTTTCTCCTAAAGATACCTTAATTACTTCGTGGTGAGAGTATTTCATTTAAGTCCCATTATTTATGTTAATAAGTATACACATGTGTTGATGAGGTTGCATAACTCACTTACTACTAAAATATTGTAATGTAATCTTGTATTTCGAGAAGATAACCTTGATCAAATAGAACAGTTACCAACGCGGAGATTGAACAACGGTTTTGTACAATTAGGTCAAGGACAAACACATCTCCTACTTTACCATAGTTTGCAGTTTAATTATTCAATTCTTGCGCCTAAATTTATCTTCCTAATAACGGTTATTAAAATTTCCGAATTACAAACAACAGTCATAATATGTATGGCTGTTATTAGATCTGATAGTTGCGGAATCTTTGCGAGAATGCATGAAAGAACAAATGGTGAATATACGAATCGATCAACCAAAACATGGCAATAGGTATATATAATATATAGATACATATATTATATATAACAATTATTAGTAACGTAAGATTGCAAGGACTGTGGGGCAGCACAATAGACACACTGTTCGGATTACTACACTCTATTACGCGAAATACCGAATACGTGCCAAACCAAAATGGCGGTCAATCAAAATCGGTCAGGAACAAATATTCGTCCTGCAGTATAGACGATTATTTATTGTTATATATTTTGGTGTTAGGTTAAATTCGTATAGATGTCAATTATCTCTTTTTTCTTTTCAGATTTCATTGCCCGCGGATTATTTTTTAGTTTTGGTATCTTTAAATTTAGAATATTGTGCCTCTTCTTTTTATTTTGACCGATTCCATCTATCATAGGCGACATCTAGCACAAAGCTAGCACAAAAGATTATTCATAGCGATGATTTCACGAGTCACACAGTCGTAAATATTACGACGTGCTGAAAAAGTGCCAGGCATCCCCGTCGTACACTGATGAGGACTAAGAAGTTCGAAACAGCTGTCTGTACGTGGAAATATCTGTCGCTACTAATGCTGTGCATAACCAGCTGTGTTGTGTGATCCAAAACCATGATGTGCATATATATTTACATTTTTCATTAATGTTTATATGTATATGCATATAATATCATTGCAAGAAGGTAATATTCTTGCCAGGGAGTATTGACATAAGTAATTTTCAGAATTATGTTATGTATATTGGGGTTAACAGGTCGCTCCAAAGTAAAGGAGAACTTGGCCAATACTGATCTATGTCCATCCTTTTCTTACTTACGCTGGTTCATTGGAAATAACTTGCACCTGTCGATCACATTGACACTTTTTCTATTTTTTCAAATCTGTTAGGTAGAGCTGCTGCTATATTTTTATAAAATACTATAATTTAATAGTTTCCGTAAAAAAATATGAAAACGTTAGAAATAGTACCACAAACTGTAATATTACTTAAAAACTATTTACCAAAAATTCCGAATTACGCATCGCTCTGTATCTATTACCTGTACTTTAGATTGCATAAACGATCGAAGATTTGTCGGGTTTTGATTTGCATTTAATTTGAAAAAGATGGTATAAGGCAAATGTAATTTTGACAAAATTAACGTATGCTTAAGTATGCAACCTTATTAACACATGTGCATTCTTAGTAGCTTAAATATAGGGGCAAACGAAGACCGGCAAACTAAACAGTTTGTCAGTGATTTTTCAGCCGGACCCTGTATGTTTCACAATTAAATTCTCCTACGGACTGTATCCCCAATACTGCCGACGACAACTTCCCTGGAATGCTACGCGCGTGTGTGTATGTGAGTGTTTGCGCCTTCGGGGATCGTGTGCCCGACGCCCACTCCCGCAGGAACCGGAGGAGATAATGCTCCAACTCCGAATGACGGCCGAACTTCGGTCTTTTTGTTGTTCTTTTCGATTTAGGAATGTATACTTCCACTTTCCCCGTTCTGGGTTCTGCGAAACGTGTGACCAGACTGGGGGAGACTTATTTTCTTCTGTGTTGTATGTTCGCGTTAAAACTTCTACGAGCCCTCTTACTCCGGCTACCTCTTCCTCCTCCCCTTACTTAGTTTTTTCTTTCTTGTTTAACTTTAAAGTAAAAGCGCCGCCCGTATTGTTTGTTACCTTGTTACCTAAATCAAAGCTTTGTTTATTTTTCCAGTTTTTTTTTGTTGTTGGTGTGTTGCGTGCTTTGGTTTTGCTGAAAATCAGGGCGGAATACAAGCGTAACATTTCAAACGCGAAGAAAAAGCTATGGAACGCTACAAAGCTGCATATGCAGGGTGTTTAATAAGAAATATTATTATTAGGATTACGCTTTCTTTGTAAAATTATGTATTTATACTAAATGTTTTAATCTTTCGATACATAAACCGTATAAGCATATAGTTGGTGATGCTACAAACGTTTAAAAGAACAAAGTCCCTAATCTACGAAAATCGCAAAAACCCTTATTAAAAAAGTTATGCAACTTAATTGTCATATCAGATAGAATTGTAACAACGCTTTTAGTAATTTAAAAATGAAGTTGTCTTGCTAAGAACCGGTCGATTATTGATTTTAGTTGCGGTTTTTCTGATGATTATTTCATGTACACAGGGAGACCCAAAAACATGTATGACAGCTCACTTTTTTTTTAATGGAAACATCTTTTTTTATTTCATTTTTAAATTCTAGGCCAAATTCTTAACATATTTCATGTATTGTGTCCTATACCTGAATTCAACTGTTTTCGAGAAAACAATCCACTGTAACTTGAAACATCAACATATTATTTATTTAGAAAAAGTAGTAAAATGCAATAAAAATTATTTGATCAAATGTTGGAAGAAATGATCTACACCAACTTCCTGGGAGTATCCTAGATGATATTGAAATATCTGCAAAACGTTAACTACTTAAAATTGAATTTAATATTGCTACCAGCGCTCGATCTATGTGTGGATGCCGGCATTTTGCCGTATCACGGCTCGTCAGCACACCTATGACCAGAGGGAGGTAGCAATTCTTTACGTCGAATGCGTATATATTGAATATTAACGGATGATGTTGCCAATAAGAGACAAATTCTTCATTTAATCCCTCACTGCAAGGTGTGACGCTCTTTTTGCTATTTTTAAAACTACAAATTCGAACAATAATTATTGTTTCATTTTTCGCAATCTATCGATAGATTATTTTATTCACGTCAGCTGGAACATGGATGTCAAACCTAAGGCATAACATTAAAAGTCACAAGAGAAGAAGCGAAACCAACAACATAACAATCAATAGTACAAGTTACATGTTAGGTTGTGAAAAGAACTCCTTAAGGTCTGAGAGCTCAAATACCTCCTAAGGTGGATTTTAAGTGTCTTGAATTATAGCTGGGGTACTTTCATCAAGATGATGCACAACTCATGTCGCTAATGACACATTGAATTTTCCGATGAAAGATCGATTAGTAAGGAACCTTGGCCATTGCGTTTCCCTGATTTCACACTCTTGGACTTGTTCCTCTTCGGTTACCTAAAAACCAAGATTTTTATGAATCGTCTTCAGGTCTTAGAAGAACTACAAGCTATCATAGTAGAACAGATGAACAACATCCACCAAAAAAATCTGCAACCGATATTTGCTAATGTCAAACAAGACTTAATATGTGTTTAAGATACATTGGTGGATATTTTCAACACCTATTATAGAGTAGTATTAAAAAAAAATTGCGGTACGTTAATATTTTATTTAATATTTATTTGTATAAATTATTACCGAATTCGGTGCCGGACTTGATAATGGGGATCCACGTATTCCCGAAACACGTGTCGTCCCGAATTAACTAATACTTTGTGGGGAGGAGTAATCCGAACAGTGTGTTTATTATTTACTAGTCATTCATGATCTTAACCACTCGCTCAATTAGTGAGAGGTAAATCAATTAACATGACGAACGAACTAAAAATTTGATGTGGCGGGAAATTTAAACTTGTTAGCAAATACTTAGAACTACACAGTACACCACTGGAGTAATGCAGTGATTCCAAACCTTTGAGAGATGGTGGACCACTAAAGTAAAATGTGGACTCTTTAGGGTCCATATAATAAGTGGTCCTATCCAATTGTGATGGTGGTTAGTGTAAGGGAGCACCTTTGTTTTATGAGTGTTGCTAAACCCTAACGTGATCCCAACATTGCTAGAGTGCCATCTATGCAAAACCCAGGGAGTTTCTCCAGATGATGTTGTGCCCAAAATAGTCACGGATTATTTTGAGGATGTTGGCTATTCTAGACGTGGCTTCAAGTTCACGAGACAGTAACATTTCTTCTCTAATATTATTGTTTTCGTCTAAAAATCTGACGAAAACAAGTGACTGGGAACATTGACCCAGATCAGTAGTCTCATCGCATTGTAGAGGCAAATTTTTTTTTATTTTAAGAGCTGTTCTTAATATCCTGCGACCTATTCTGTATTCGTCCGTTAACTGTGTTGTTTCACAATGATATCTCCTGAATTTTATTTTGACTTCCTCCCCTAATACGCCGTTTCCACCTTTCAGCAAACATGGCTTCTGCAATTGGTTTTGAAATTTAAAACTAATTGCAGAATAAAAAACAACACAATTGGTGAAACATTATTGAAGCCATGTTTGCTGAAAGGTGAAAACGGCGTATTAGGGGAGGAAGTCAAAATAAAATTCAGGAGATATCATTGTGAAACAACACAGTTAAACGATGCAACAAAAGGTTTTTCAAACATTTCACATCTTGAACAACTTCGGCCCTAGCAAAATTTTTCTTAAAATTTCCCTTGAAAAACTATGGAAAACGATTGCTGAAGTTTGAAGGCACAGTTTTCAAATGTCGCTCTAACTCTAACTTCACTTCTAACTATTGCTGAGAACAGTAACGCATAAAACACACTGACAGTGAGTTCTAATTTTCCGGTTAATTTCGATTGAGGTAAATCCAAATTTTGATTTATCCATCGTCGTATTTTCTTTGGGTGGCATTTCCTAAGATTGAAGAAATAAACTACAGCATTCTATTCCTACTTTGTTGGCGGAGTCAACACAATAAAATCTTTGATTTGTTGCAATTATTTCGACCACTATTGTAATTTATGTGTATCTTATCTACTTTAGTAAATCAAGATGCCTTACATATGTGCTTGTTGAAACTTGAATAGAGCCCTAAGCTGACCCAAATCTCCGTCAAAATTGCCAAAATCCAAGGTTTCTCTTCAATTTGAATGGTTTTGAAGCAATTTTTGGGGTCGTGAAGGTTTGAAGAGTTTTATTCAGATTTGAAGGATTTTGTTCAAAATTTAATTTTTTTATTGTATTCACAAAAAATTAATTGTAATGTAGGCGTTTTATATACTTTAATTCATTAATACAATCTATTATTGCAATTCACGAATGCAAATCGCCAATCGAAGGGTTTTATTCATATTAGTTCGACCCATTTTGGCACTTAGCCTCGCGGACCACCTGGAAGACAGCCACAGACCACCGATAAAAAAAAGAAAAACTCGTTTGTGAAAAATTAGATTGTAGATAAGAAGCAAGGTGCGCTAAGTAAGTCAAGTATATTAAAAACAATGAATACTTTCGTAAAATAATGCTCGTATACCTATATAGTGTATCCACTCAGCGGTTCTGCAGAACCGCTTCATAAACACATTGATTATAAAGTGTAAATTTGATCCTGAAAGAGCACAAGGGCTGCGAACGTGAATCGTTAATTCTCGGGCCAAAAATTTCGTAAATACCGCCGATTCGGCCCAGCGGGATTCGAGGGGAAAAGGGTGTGGGTTCACGTCAAGCGTTCCCCGAAACTTTCGCAAATGGGTTATGCACAATTTGGAGAATTAAATTATCCGAATGCGCTTCGGTAACGGCACTCCACCGACGCCAGTAGCGGCGGTAGCAACGGCACTCATCTCCCGTCGGACGTTGAAGCGCCGCGACGTTATTAATAAAATTTAATTTTCCGCGAAAATTGCTGAATCGCACGTACCGCCACCTATCTCTCTACAACTCGCCCACTCGACCGAGTTTGCATTCGGAACTCGAGCGCAAGGCGCGTTGGTGGGGTAGACTACCTCGCGCGAACAAATTCGATAGCACTTAATCCCGTTCATTATGTTCCGAAATCTGATTACTGTTATTACGGCTTTTCCACCAATTGCTGTTGTTTCGAATTTGCCAAAAAAGAGGATATAATCGAACGAGATTTTTGAGATGGATTTTGCGGCGTAAAGCTGACAACTTCGAACTTAATATCTTTTTAGTATTGTTTTAAACTTACAGATGGCATGATAAATCAATCTTTTCTAATCTTATTTTGAGAGTTGATTTGTGCATGAATCAGGCAGAAAATTGATCAGGAACTTTTTACGTCTTATCTTCATAATAGACCACAGCATGTGACTTTCAACAGTTTTAGGACCAAGCCCTACATTGCTACTTCCGGCGGCCCGCAGGACTCCATTCTTAGACCACTGCTATTTATTATTTCGATTAATGATTTAGCTGGATGCATTGGTGCGAACTTTCTCTTGTTTACCGATGATTTAGATATATATATATATATATATATAGTGCAATGGTACAAAATGATAATTTCTAAATGAAGCGAAGTGAAGTAAAATTTAGTTCTAATTTGTGTCAAGTTGACACAAGCCAAGCAAGTTTTGACGGGTAAATACTTGACATTTGATAAATCAATCAATTAGTGCGTCGTTCAATTTCGGATAGCTTCTGACTGCGCTGCGAACAAAGCAAATAAGAGTCTGTGCTATATTAATTACTACACTAACTAATTGAAACAGTAAGACAAGAAATATCTAGAAAAAAATTGACCAGACCAAACAAGCGCAAGCAACTGATTGTATCTGACAAGCATCAACAATAAAATGGCTTCCCGCGTTACCGTTTGTACCGGAAGTACATTAACTACAGCGCCTCCTACCTCATGGAAGTAAACTAGAACCTGTATCCCTCTACTTATAATTTACTTCGCCCCCCGTGGACTTAATAAAAAAAATAAAGTAATTTTTAGAACATCAAAAAATTGAAAGATGTATTGTAATTTCCAAGCGTTACTATCACAAGAAATACGAACAGAGAACTTCGACGAATAAATTAAATTGGATAATATCTTCCAAGGATTGGTTTGATTTGGCGTTTACTTGATGAAGATCCATATTATGTAAATAAAACACTTGAAACAGTATACATCTGTTACAATTGTTACTTTTACTTTAATATAGTGAAGATTTATACTGTTTCAAGTGTTTTATTTAGATAATATCTTCACCTTAACCCCTCTCTCTCTCTCTCTCTCTCTCTCTCTCTCTCTCTCTCTCTCTCTCTCTCTATCAATTGTGATTTTGTAACCGGCCAAATATCTTCTTTGTTAAAATCTCTAATTAAATCTTCTCT
>JARFOC010000389.1:227345-238382 GCA_031763485.1 Osmoderma eremita | reverse complement strand
TTTGTACTTCTTTATATGTCCTGTAATTGGGCCTTGGCCTGTTGGGCAAATAAACCGATATTATTATTATTATTATTATTATTCCAGGTATTTCAACAGCCTATCTTCAGCATTACCTTCAGCAACAACGGTAAACAGTTTAGCATTGTAGCTGAAGCCTCTGTGTACGAGTCTGCAAAAAAAAACAATGACAACTGCATACATACATACATTAGAACTACCACATATTATTTTTTGATTCATTTCTCAAACTACGCATACGAAAGTAATGTTCAATTAGGTACTTTTATTCGTCTATTTAATCCCGCAAAGTTATTTGTTTTTCCAACGCGCTGGTAGTCTTACGAAAACAAATTTCTCCACTGCAACACCGAACAAATATTATGTCGACATTGCCCTCTACCTGAAAAATATTGCATATCAAATTAGCATACAAATACCTTTCGCCTCTGGTGCGCCATGATACCAGAGTACGGCCCTGGCAACCTGACCAGGACTCCGCGATCGAATTGCCTCATTTTGTCTAGTTGATGTCGCGGTGTTCCTCCGCACAATATCACGGATATCAGAGGCCGCGGCGCGTGTTGTTCAGTGTCCAATCGATTCTGTGACATCTTGTCTTTATGGGACCTGATCCCCAAGTCCGACCATATTGCGGACGTCTTTTGCCAAAAGCATCAGCGCGAACGGATCGTTTCGCCGTCGTATCTCTTCTCTCTGCCGTCTTCTCTTCGGTCTCGCTACGATTTCATTTCGCCGAAGAGTAAACATAATTACTGCGTCCCCTTCGAGAGATAAATAACATAAAAGTCCACACACCGCATCGCCTTTGAGAGCGAGAGAAAGAGTGACTGGGAAAAGGGATTTCATTTTTTTGCTTTTTATATTTCTGTTTGTAAACATCTAAATCTGTTATTTCAAGACGATTTTCTTTTATGTTGTCTTAGAGTTTTTTGAGGAGAATTTTTATGAGGAAAGATTAAGTCCGCGATTTAAATAGGAATGAATCTTTTTGATTGAATACCTTATACGCTTAAAATAATTGAGAATAATTCGATAAAAGATAAATAGCATTACTATTATTTCAGAAACTAAGAAACCAATGAGCATACACTTTTAATCCAAAACTAAATTGGTATCTGCTCATACCTAAAAGAATAACTTCTTGTTAAGAGTTTGAATCAACTTGGATGTATGTAGGCATGTAACCCGATCTTCTACTGCAATTTTAACACACTTATGGATGTCCTATCGATTCGAAAATTTGCATACTTACGTATCTTCGATGACGACAGAATAATAGCGCACTTTCGAGGAGGTATGGGTTATTATTAAAATAAATCAATTTGTTAATAATAGCTGACTGGATTCGAAGTTCAGTCACTAGGTGGCGGCAGTAGAACCCATATCTGTGAAAACAATGGTAGAATAATAGTAATGTTATTATTAATCTTAACGTGGGTTGGGATATACCTCTGTGCAAGATTAAAACATACGTTTTGTTACGCCGCAACCAGATACACATGACATGTTACACTAGACGCTTTCCATTTGCTGTTAAGAACCGTTCCGAACTCTATCGACTTGTTGCAACGCATTTTATTTGGTTCCATTTGAATAAGCGATACACTCCAAGCTGTTCCGAAAGTATATCCCCCCTGCCCTCCCACGTGCCTGCATAATTTTTAGTACTACTCACCCTAATTGTAGTAATTTAGGTTATGTTGCTCCTTTTACGCTTTTTTATTGAATAAATACAGTTAATATGTCGGAGTAAATCGTTTATTACTGCAATTTGTATGCTATACTACGACTTATTGGAAAATGACACTCAAATGTTTTATCACTGTAAAAGTGAAATGACTCTGTTAACATAATTTTTATTTCTAATAATCTTCTTTCTTTCTGTTTTTAATATTCCAGCATCATCTCAGCTGATTTCGTCATAACTAAATTGAAATGACTTACTAAGTAGTTCCTATAGTTATAACAAAATTCAATGGTTACTTTTAAATAACACTTAATAATCAAAATACTTACAATAGCTAATTTTTCAATAACAGTCATATTTATTTGCATTCAAAAATGCTCCAATATGCAAAAGTGTAAATCATATCCTATACAACACTTTCAAATAAAAACAAACTTAGCTGTGCCAAAGAAGACAGATGGAAAGCAAACAAGCAAGTGCACCATTGTCACATGTACTAGAGCGATTAGCATTAGCACTCTAACAAATGGAAAGCGGCTACTGTAACCAAATGCACCCCATGCATTCACGCATGCGCTGCGGTAAAAAAATACCTATAATAGGCATTCACCCAGCATCCACGACACAGACATGAAAATACACAGACCAGTTCATTATTAAAGTAGTTAAGTAAATCAAAGTGTTTTTAATTCATCACACAAAAATATAAAGTCCACTTAGTGCAACAACATGTTTAAATAATAAACTATTTTCAGTCGCTCGGCATATTATTTCTTTCTTCAACTTATTGACACGAGATGGCGATCTCAATGTTCACATTACTTCACATATCTGTCAACCTGTGCGAATGCTAGAATGATTTGGTATTAATAATTCAAATTATGGCTTCCGCTATTGCTGTTATTGAATATACTTAAAACAAACTATTAAGCACAGACTTTACAGAATGTCCCTTTTAGGAAACCTATTATTTACGACGATATTTATGCTGTATTGTAATGACAGAAATAACCGAATAACCGGTTTGTTGTATATTCTGATACACTTATTGTGCATATAGGTAATGCGTGTTGTATAAGTCCACATGTAACTGTTAAGATCTATTTCTCTCGACAATATGAAACGAAAATAAATTCTGTTTGTCTAATTAACTGCGTTTCTGGTCCTATCAAAATATTATAATAGTTTCACGCTCTTATTGCTTGTATTACCTTTATTTTCTATAGAAATATAAGTTTATATTTTAGGTTAATATATATATTTAAAAAATCATAACTAAACATAGCACTAAAAAGATAAAATAAATATATATATATATATATGAAACAAATTAAAAAAAAGCTTTAAATAGAATGCACTAAAAAGCATGAAACAAGTTTTTTTCTTAGCCTTCTAATTTACCCCGCACTACGACAAGGAGTGGGATGGGGGAGGTTGCCTCATTGCGGTTGGCAACCGATTGAAATAATGAGTACCAGCATGCAATTTTTTGAAGCATTCATATTTTGGAAAGTCAGTTCGAATATTATAATCGCCTATGCGCCTAAAAGTAGCTAAATGCGAATGATTATTGAAATAATGTATTAATAATAATTTATAAGTGCATATAGAAGCAGTATGTAAAAGTATTTTAGATGGTTTGAATGTGCTGTCACAAGAAGCGTTATTGTGGAGACCAAAAATTACACTTATAATCGTGTTCATGCAAGCATACTTCTACGCCGCAACTACAAGAGATAGAATGGCGTAAATTATACCACATTAGACATTTAATAGCGAATCTGTAATCATTACGAATTATCTAATAATTTTTATTAAGTTTATACGACACCTTGTCAAAGTGACTCGGGCAAGAAAGTTGCGTATCGAGAATTAAGCCAAGGGATTTTGCACTTTTTTTTTACCCTGTGCAAGTATTTATAATCTTCGTATACCCAACTACACCTGTTAAAGATCACTATGTCTCTTTATCTCAACTCGCCTATTGGATATCGAAAAATATTAAACTGGAATAATGAATACAATGTATTCATTGTTGTACACATTTAAAGTCTTGTGTAATAATAGATGCTGGAATTAAATAAGTTCTATATTGTAAAATTCAGATTATTTCTTTTTTCTAATAAATAATTACTTTTGCCATTTCTATACTTTTAATGTGTGTGGTTAATACCTAGCAATTTGACACTTTCTATATCAAACTCACCCTGTATTTCTTGCAAGATGGTTGTTTTGTTTCTACCAACATCTTCCCGCAAATTCCCATAAAGAAAACAAAAAGTTTTTAAGCCTTATCCACGTACTTATTTGAACCCATATCATGGTGATTACGAAACTTCACGGTATCATCAAACTTTATATTTACTTTTTGTCATTCAAAAATACACAGAAGACGATAAAATCGATTATTCCTAGTTTCGTAGACGTTACGCAAGCGAGGTAAACAGATAAAACTATAAGCAAACAGCGTATAGGACGACCGGCTCGTAACCGTAAAAGATAATTTTATTAAGTTTAGAAATGGAATGGAGTTCATCGCCTCGCTGCAGTTTCGAGTGGTAGATACGTAATTTTTCGTACCTGGTACTAGGGCCGGCGAAGGCGGTGCTGTGGATTCGAATAGTTCGCGAATATCACGACAGTAACCGGGAAAGCTATAACTCCGATATAACACATTAAGGTTATGAGCTATAGGTATAACTAGGAACTGTTTATTAAATGGTACTATGAAAAAAAGTTGTCTATATATCCTTATTTAAAAATCTATAAATCCATCTACTAATAATAGCTTTGTAATCCGGTCTTTTGGAATGAATATGCTAGAAGAGGAGCGCCGTGGAATGACGCTTATTTTGGTATATAATATGTCGCGGCTATCTTTATTTTATCGTCGGAAAGATCGAATTTAGTGTTCAAAAGTATGAAAAATAGCCCAAAATTAAGCATTTTTTTCATATTTTTGACAATATCTAGACAGTTCTAGATAGCCGAATCGCGTGAAACTTTACAGACATATATGCTCAGCGCAGGCTGAAAATTTCAACTGCGCACACCCTCTGGTTCGGCCTCTATGCTCCTCCAAAGTTCCTCGATTGTGCTTCAAACTTCCTAGATTGTCGCTCGACTTTAATTTTCTTCCGACTGTTCTAGACAGCCGAATCGCGTGAAGTTTTGCAGGCATAGTTAGCCACATATGCTCACCACACCCTGAAAGTTTCAACTGGGCACACCCTCTGGTTCGATACCCTACGCTTCTCCAAAATTCCTCGATTTTACTTCAAAATTGACTATTTTCTTCACACATTTTGGCCAATATCCCGGAAACGGTTAGAGCTTTCGGAATCTGGTTTCCAACAGTCGATGCGCCGTGGAATTGCGCTTATTTTGGTGTATAACATGTCGCGGCTATCTTTATTGTATCGTCGGAAAGATCGAATTTAGTGTTCAAAAGTATGAAAAAATAGCCCAAAATTACGCGTTTTTGTCATACTTTTGACAATATCTAGACAGTTCTAGACAGCCGAATCGTGTGAAATTTTGCAACATATATACTCAGCACACGCTGAAAATTTCAACTGTCTAGACCCTCTGGTTCGGTCTCTACGCTCCTCCAAAATTCCTCGATTGTACTTCAAAATTGACTATTTTCTTCACACATTTTGGCTAATATCTCGGAAACGGTTAGAGCTATCGGAATTTGGTATATAATATGTCGCGGCTATCTTTATTTTATCGTCGGAAAGATCGGATTTAGTGTTAAAAATAGCCCAAAATTAAGCATTTTTTTCATATTTTTTAAAATATCTCGAAAACGGTAGAGCTAGCGGAATGCTCGTGGAAATGCGCATAAAGAAAATTAAATTAAATTTGTTGATTGAGACGAAAAGTATGCATGCATAAAAAAAGTTTCAGTTATTTAGAATATGTTCATTTACCAAGCAAAATGTGCAAGGGCTGTGGGGCAGTATACTTAACCCCGTATTTATTTATTTGTTTGTACTTACAGAAGATTCCAAATAGTACACAAAAGAAACTTATATAATTTTCAACAATTCATGAGAGTCTAATATGAGTAAGTATAACGAAACATAATAAAATAAATGCGACTAAAATTTACATTGAGTTATGCCATTGATATAAAATTGACATAATGCAACAATAAACCGCCAGTAAAGAAATAGCTGGCTTAATCCTTAATCCTGGAATTTAAACAGCTTAAAGATTATGTACCACATTTCATAATAAAAATAAAAATAGAAAAAGATGAGGTACCTCAAACAAATTAATGTCGCTCAAGGTGTTTGGATTGGAAAGGCATACGGTATGGCAAAAACGATGTTTAATAAAAACTTGTGGACTGCCCATATAAGATTGTAGCAGACTTTTTCATGGCGACCCACCACTTTTTTTTCGACTGTGGTCGAATTTATGTTTGTATAAAACTCTGTGAACGTCCGTGTATGTTTGCATGTGCGCCGTCGGACTATCGGGCAGGATTGATTCGGCGAGGCGTAGGACTACGCCAACAGAGCGTCGGTTTTGCAGGTAGTAGGAGGGTCGAGCGACGCCAGTCCGTCGGGCGCCTGTTTCCGCTAACGGTGGCGGGTCGGTCGATTCGGCTAGCGCGCTCTACAGTCCCTGGAAAAGTAATGAGGCCAACAAAAGTCGTCTGGAGGACTGCGAAGGCGGAGGACTGGAAGCGTTCGACCTAAATGTCTATTGAATTACTACTTTGTTATAGCGAAGATTACGTATGTCTAGATAACACTACAAACGGCAAGGGAAACTATGCCAATATTAATTTTATTATTCCAAATATTATGGATCATATAAATAACTTAAGATATAAACCAGAAATTATTCTTTTGCAAAACTAAAAGCCATCAAAATATAAATTAATTCGGGTTAAAACGCCCCACGCGTTTTCTGGTCGGTTTTTGATTGAAAATTTCGTCTATCGGTGCAGTTGTCATTCTTCAACTTCCTTTCACTCATTTATCTTCGTACTTCCTGTATCCGTGTTACCTTTTCGTAAGCTGGAATGGTATCATCACATGATACCGCTTGATGATACTCTTTTGCTCTCTGATTGTCTCGTTCTGAACTCGTTCCAAACTTAAGTGTTCTAGTCGCTCCTCTTAAGGCGTCCATTCCTGTCGCTTCGATCTTGTTTTTCAACTGTTCCTTTATGTGTCATGTTTCCGAGCCACAAATTGTTATTTTTCGTTCCATTTCTATTTCTTTGCTCTATAATATTACATTAAGTGCTTTTGTGGTCCGTTTTGCTTTGTTTACTCTCGGTTTTATTTCTGCGTCATCTGTTCGTTCTGTATTGAACATTATTCCCAAATACAGTAGGGACCCATTATCCACGGGGGCTTGGTTCTACCGCGGATTGCAGCGAACAGGTACATATATACATATATATATATATATATATATATATATATATATATGAAATATGAGGCAAAATTAAAACAGGAGAGAACGTGGTATACAGGTCTAATTTGGAAAGAAGCACCCCTTAACGTCGGACGAACAAAATCCAACAAATGATGGAAATAGTTCAAATAACCACCATTCAAATATCAATCCATTGTCAAAAATCTCTCGTTATGAGTCAGAGAAAGAATAGTATATAATATAGATAAATCTAGAAGATATCGCTACGGTTGCATCGCTACACAGACAAAATAACTATACCAGACTATCTACTAGATAGGGCGACTAGAATGATTTATAAAAGTTCCACTGGATGTCGCCACTATTCGCTCTAACACGTAATTTCAAAACGGAGCAAGAGAGCGCCTAATATCACCATAATCACCATATCCTCCGAGGGGTGCTGATCTTCGGATTGTTATGGATCAGATGCATATTCAGTCGCTGTCCAATAGGCGTGATTATCATGCTGCAATACTACTAAAGAAACTGGTCAACAATAGCATCGATTGTCCCTACCTGCTGTCGAAGATACTGTTTAATGTGCCGCGTATTTCGGCTAGATCCACAGACACCTTCGTGCGCCGGTCACACTAACGTCTAAGCATGCTAATACACATCTGCCAAATATATTTACATAATGTTATTGTAAATAAATGATCACTGATGTTATGCTTAACTACTTATACTTACTCCTTCTTACTATATCTTATCTCATTATATTATTATCTATCTATATACTAGTTTCGGTTGTACCTCATTGCGTAAACTCATGTTTATTTTTTTCTTTCTTACATATATGATATTGTTGTTCTGTAAATATTTAGTTTAGTTGTCCTGTAAATGGATCTCTGTTGGGCAATAAAGTTTATTTATTATTTTATTTATTATTATAACAACGTAGTCCGAGTACGGTGCAATGTTGCCAGTTTCCGTCGTAATGTATTTTATGTGGATACACGATATAGGTACGAACTCTGGAGGCAATTCGAAGGAATGAGAAGCATCTGTGGGATACAATAAAAATAGTTACTTATATACTGTAGATGCATTAATATAAATAGATAAAAAATCATAGAAATTGTTGACAACGCTGTGCATAAGTTCACTGCTTTTGTGGCGAAAAGAGCTAGTTACTGCTGACAGAAAAGCAAAGCAGGCCTTTTGCCTCCTTTTCAGACTTGCCATAAATTGCATTTAGTGGGCTGTCTGTATGTTACCTTGTCTGTGATCGCTATAAGCAAGATGATGACGGAAAGCGACCGTAAGTCAACAGGTAAAGTAATTAACGGAATTCAGGATTACAGTACATCATGTACTTTTAGGTTAATATCTAAAACTATAGAGAACAAATTGTACATTAATGCTTCGGTTGTGTGTGCTGAAAATTTTAATCTTTTGGGATTTAACCATTCTGTTATGTTATGTAATGTGTGTTGTGCAACCACCTTTAACATGTTTCTTTTGTTTGCAATTAGTACGACACCAAATCGTCTGCGTAGCCTGCCAAGGTAACAGCCACTGTCGTTGCAATTGAAAGGATTTCGTCAGGGTACACATTCCAAACCTCAATCTGTATTTATCATATCTATTGATCATGTCAATATTGCAATTTGGTAATGGCATTTGATATTGTATTTATAATACCAGTGTTATTAATGACGAAAGTCGTCCGCTAATTTGAGAAGGCTATACAACATTAAACAGGGGCAAGGGAAAGATAGAAGAAGCAAGCAGACAATGCAAATTTAATGCCGCCACTAGGTTGAATGTTTTGTTACATTGTCGTGCCTCAGACGCGACACAGCAAAATTAGAGAAAAAGGAAACGAAATAAACAATTGAACTGTCTCCGTCGCCGCAGACCCATCCGACTTGTCGTACCATCGGCGCCATAAAATTCGCCGTAAAATTCCAATCGGCAAATAATAAGTGTAGTTAAAAAGGTACACCGTATATCGCAGTATCGAAGCTTCACGTAGGGTTTGAGGATCCCCCGGTCGACTAGAATCAATTGCAGACTTATATACGCCGGTGGTGGCACTCACGCGAGCACATAAAGCACACGTCCCGCGTCACATGGGAGGAATTAGAGGTCGCCGGGGCCGTAAGGAAGACCGAATTTACGATTGGGTTCGCCGCCTTGTCTGTTTGAACGCCACACTAACCGCACACATACACCCAAACACACAACCCGCCGTCTTTCCGGCTTTGTTTATTACAGACCGTCTATCCGCCCGTATATACGCTCTTCCTTTGTAAATAGATTACCCCACGGTCGTTCCCCATACTTCCCTCTAAGAGTACGGTGTACAAGTACGCGTTGCCGTGCCCCCTATTTCAATTCAATCACCTCCTGAATTTCTTGGCCTTCCACCACACGCTGTTCGATTCGCGTTAACGCAAACATATCGAATACCGGCCTATCTGGGTATCAAAGACTGACTGATATTGAAGAGGGTGCAAAGCATATAGAATCAAAAAAAAAAAAGACAGCTCCCTAGTCATGGGGTATCGTTGAGATGTTATCCTGTACTTCCTTGTAGTATATTTGTAAAATAAAAAGACGATTTTACGATTCCGTATCGTGGAGACAAGATAAGCTAAGAACGGGGATGTTAAACATAAGAATTTTATTATAGGGGTTCAGTCGGACGAATGAATCGAAAAAGTAATACGTAGTACTTCTAATGATATTCCTACGAAGAGTCTTGGCTATAAGCAGATGGCTTATCTATAAGCATTTACGAGGAAATAAAAACCCTTGGATTGTCGTAGATTAGCGCCGAACCTATATGTATAGCAATATTAAAATCGAAAAACACCAGCGCATTAACCACTTTAAGTATTAAAAAGAAAGATGAAATGGAGAGGGGCAGCTATACATTGTGCCCATTTTCTAACTTTTTAATATTAAAGATACAAAATCGGTTAAATGGACAAAGTTTTTCAGAAAATGGAGTTATCATTGATGTTAGTGTGACATTTGTTATCCAGTGCAAGATTTGTGAGATGTTCAAGAAAAACTTCAACGTTAAATATGTCCACAACCCCTTTAAGATAAAATAAAGGTGAAAACTGTTTCTATTACAGTTTTTTTTTGTAGAATGTAATAATGTCATTTAAAAATCCATGGCACTCCTTATTTTTGAGATATACTTAATACAATTTTTTTTAAATGAAAGTCATATTTGGCCATGGTGTCATTAAAATGCTTATTTTTTTTTTATTTCATTGATATAAGATTTGGTATAGCTATGTCTTCTAGATTTTGATTTGCAATGAAATAAGGAATTATTGTTTCTAATAATTAGGACAACAATCAACTAGGCTTTGAAAATATTTTATTATGGAAAAAATTAAAGAAGGAATATGAAGAAAAAAATCAAAATAAAACTCAGAAAAAAAACATAAAGGAGTAAACAAAAGCAAACAACTTCATTGTAACTTAATTAACCCTGGAAGGTTACTCTTCGTCGAATGGACGAACTATTTAAAAAGAAAATTCTGGCAGAACGATTTTTAAAGTAAAAAATAAATAAAAAATTTTTTTAGTTCAGCGTTTTATTAAAAAATAAAGAAAAAATAAAATATAAAAATAAAAATTTAATTTTCTCATAAAATTCCATACGAATTTGTACTCTTTTTTTTTGTTTTTTTCAAAGTAAGTAACTTTTTAAACCAACAAAAACTTAAAAGAGAAAAAAATAAAAGTGACTTGTTTCATACACAGCATTTAAAGATAATCAGTCAAGTAATACAAAGGAAAAAATATTTTTAGTTATTAACCTTTTTTTATGCATGAGAGACAAAGTTCAACTTTGTGTTCACCACAGATGCTTTTCTTACATATATTACATGTAGTTTTCGTCATTCTGCGTTTGC
>JARFOC010000389.1:156814-177864 GCA_031763485.1 Osmoderma eremita | reverse complement strand
AAAACATGCATATTCCGTGCCTAGAGATTTATAAGTCTTTTTCTGTAAAATCAGTGCAGAGGTTACTTTATGCCGTACAGACATTTTCCTTTGATTTCAATAGAAATATGTAGGTGTCACAAAGTAACCCCAGCTCTTGGGGTTACTTTATGACATCTTTTTTTGCACCTATACAATTTTGTATTAAACATTTTGACAAAATATAGTCGAAAGGTGAACCCACCAAATGGGGTTATTTGAAAGACTGTAACGCAAGAAAAAAATTAAGATATCGCACAAATACCTCAAAATATGTCACAGAGTAGCCCCACTTTACGGTATAGTTATGATGTTAAATATGATACGAAAAAAGTACTCACTTATGCCGAGAAAGAAAGTCTGGAGCAGTATATCAAGCAAGTAGCCAAGATGAACTACGGTCTTTCAAAAAAGAAAGTACGTTTGCTAGCGTACAAATTGCCAACAATAAAAAGATGCCCCCAAAATGGGAGGAGGAGCATATCGCGAAAGAAGAATGGATGAGGCTCTTTATAAGAAGACACGGCAATTTATTTGTTAGAAAACCAGAGAAATAAGTTTATCAACGGCTACAAGCTTTAATAAAACGAACGTGGAATGGTTTTTTTAAACAATTTAGAAGATGTCCACCAGTGCACAGAAGAAAGGTTCGCCACAGCAACACATTGGACAATTTTTTTCCCCAAGACTCTGCAGATTTTTAATTCCAAGTTCAGTTTTTGAAGCGAATTGAGACAAGCAACAAGTTTATTAAATACTCCGACGAATTATTTAATGTAAATATTCAAGATTTTATTTGTAAACTTCCAAAAGCCTTGGAGTATAATGGTTCAGCCAGGGTATCTGAAAAAATATGGTATCCCGCAGATTTTTCATGCTAAATAATAAATAATTCATTATTTGAACACAAAGCTTAAAGTTTTTTTCGGTGCAAATCTATGTAGATCTAAAAAATAAACTGTTCTTTGTTTGTCTTAACAGCATGATCTAAGCAACAAGATTTAAGGTACAAGAGAGTACGGTACTATTACATAGCATGCCAGTACAGTGTTGCCGAATGTGTCTTTCAAGTAAGATCCTGAAAACATACGCAGCACGATACAGCATTTTAACTTTAAAATTTTCGATTCAGAACCGAACGGAGAATGAATAATCATCTTGTCTTTGATTTAATCTCAAAAATTCTCTGGAAATAATCCGAAAATATAACCCCATCTGCAACAATTTTAGTGGAAATTACCGAATTGCCTCAAAGAATCGTTCATCTTATGATTGTTTCTGATGTGGGAATTTAGATTTCCCGATTGTGTGAAACCCCTGTCGCAAAAATGACATTTGAAAGGTTTCTCGTCGGTATGTAAGCGTATGTGATTGGTCAAATTGCCGGATTGCGTAAAAGCGCGATCGCAATGCGGACATTTGTACGGCCTCTCACCCGTGTGTATCCGAAGATGATTGACCAGGTTGCAAGACTGCGTGAACGACTTGTGACACACGTCGCAAATGTACGGTTTATCCCCCGTATGTGTCCTCATGTGGATACTGAGATTACTGAAAGTGTTGAACGCCTTCATGCACAGCTTACACGTCAGGGGATCGTTCGGGTCCCTTCGGGCCTCTTCGTGCTTCAACAGGTGGGTTTTCATTCGTTTGAAGAACTTCTTGCATATGTGACACTTTTCTAGCGGTAGCGATTTTCGTTTCGCGTAGGAATTTCCGTTTTCAGCCTTCTGGATCTCGCCCGGCGTTATTATTCGCACGGTACCTTTAGGCGATCTCACCTTTTCCGTTATTTCCGAGATTTCTGTTCCTGATTCTGCCAGGAAGTTTCTTATTCGTATTCTTGGCGGAGTTTTTCTCCGTACCGGAATAATCGAGATTTCCGGTCCCAATATTACTGGATCTTTATCAAGGATTGCTTTTTGTAAGGAGAGTTTATCCTCTAACAGAGTCTGAAAATCGATTTTTCAATATGACAACTTTGCATCGACGTTTTGAAAAAAAAACTTCGGTTCATTTGCAAAAAAAAAACTGATAAATAATTGGCGCATATACAAGTTAAACATGGTAATTCAAGAGAAAAAAAAATTCAAAAATTTCGATTGTTTACCAAATTTGGGGACACACTGTACATAATACATTTTCTTGTGATGTATTAATATAATTGAACCATTGAGAATTGTATTTTCTTTCATTTCCGAACATTTGTGGCATCAATATTTAAGGAAAATTATGTAATAATTATTAAATAATTAGTCATGTATGTCCACATCTTATTTTTAATATTCATATTGAAACAAACGTTCAGACCTTTCAAGCAAAAAAAAAAACAAGGCTCTACCTTGTTTTGCCAATTTATCATCAAAACAACTTACCCCATCAGTTATGATAACATCAGGCTCCAAAGTGCTGAAATGGTTGTACCTCCTATCAACCATTGTATGATTTGGTGGCAACCTTAAATAACAACGCATTTTCAGAAGCTAATCTACTAGGAATATATTAAAGCAAGCCTTGTGTATTTTTAGTAATTCGGAAAAAATATAAAAAGAAAGTAAAAGTGATGTTTCCCCGAGGATTATTTAGCTGTCAAAAGTTTAAAAAATAAACAAACACTTCCTTAACCCAAATTACATGAAAAATCCAATAACTCACGGGAGGATTCCCTATTTCGGCGATTCTCGGGTGCAAAAAAAGGTTGTATACATACGGTCACTCCGTAATTGAAACAAAAAAATTAAATGCTTCAAAACTCGATACTTACATAAAAAAAATATACAAAAAGTGCGCTTCTTGCTGTCAAAGGTCTTTCATCTCGCTTTGGGATCAATTTTCTTGTAGTACCAATTTCATAACTTCACTTAAATAAAATTAGACCAAGAATAATTATAATGGCATTTTCTTTAGGTATCATCTTTATTTTCTTTTTATGCTGAATTATATCGAATAATTAATCGGAAATATTGAAATTTTGCTATTTAAATAAAATATATAAATTCAAAGTTAGGGATTTTTGTTTTAGCGCTTGGTGGTCCTACATAGTGCTTTATACGATTAGTAGTTGGTTGTCGTTCATCAATTTTGTTCTCTTTTCCGGTGTGCTTTTTGTTGCGTCAAGATGGGTGAGTTCGACTTATTAGTAAATAAATATATTAAAGGCATTTTATTTAGTTTTTAACGTATAACGCCACTTGTCTTATCCTTTCAGTTTTAACTCAAGTTGATTCAGTAAGGTTTTATTTGTTGTACTGTGTAGTAAATTGAAAAAATCCATAGCTTATATTACCTCTTAATTTCATCTTCGTTCATCTTGTTTAAATAAATACTTTGTCTTACTTAAAGCTGTTTTTTGCGACAGGTTTCTATTGAATAATTTGTAATTATGACAATTTTAGAGTAATGTACAGGAGATGTTGTGAATTTGGTGTCTTTACTTTTAAGGTAAACCCCGTGGTCTGCGTACCGCTAGAAAGCATGTAAATCATCGCAGGGAACAACGCTGGGCCGATAAAGACTACAAGAAAGCCCATTTGGGTACGAGGTGGAAGGCCAATCCTTTTGGTGGAGCATCTCATGCAAAAGGAATCGTTTTAGAAAAAGTGTGAGTAAAAGTTCTTAGTATCGATGTTTGTATAATTCATGCACTTTGAGAATACTGCCATAATTTTTATATGTGTGACAGTATAAATTTTTAAGAGTGCAATAGAAAAGGAGCTCTGAACCATTGGGAGGTTGTCTTTAATAAACCTTACGCTCTGATATGTGCTCTACATTTATATGCAATTCGTCGTTATATTATGCTTATTTAAGGTTAATACTTCACGCAGGATATCTATGTGAATGGTGTATTTTTAAAATCCCAATCACAGGAGAATTCTGTGCGAAGTGTTTGCCTATTACATCGATATCTTTTTGTATTACTTTTAACCAGTTTTATTACTGATAGTTAACTTACTGACTCTTACTTATTTTGATAGAGGTGTTGAAGCTAAACAACCTAACTCTGCTATCCGCAAATGTGTAAGGGTACAGTTGATCAAGAATGGTAAGAAAATTACGGCGTTTGTTCCAAGGGATGGTTGCTTAAATCACATCGAAGAAAACGATGAAGTTCTAGTTGCGGGTTTCGGTAGGAAAGGTCATGCCGTTGGTGATATTCCCGGAGTTAGATTTAAGGTACATCCACCTATTTTTAATAATAAATTTTTTGTTGGTACAGTTTTTAATGATGATTTATTGAACAGAGCCAATCCAATGATTGTTCTTTGATTACTTTTTTAAATGTTAAACTGATTGTTTTTGTTTGCTTATGTTCATTATGATATTAAAGTTTATCTAGATGACCAATTGATTGATCTCTTTTTGATGGTTTCAGGTTGTTAAAGTGGCAAATGTTTCACTGTTAGCTTTGTACAAAGAAAAGAAGGAAAGGCCGAGATCGTAATGGAAGCGTTATTTTAAAAATGATGAAAAAACTCGTGTATTATTTGTATTATAATAAAATACGAAAATACAGTATTGTGTTTCTTTTATTTATTATAAAATCGTGAATAAAAATTTGTATTTTTGTTATAAATTCTAGTTTTCTTTTGCGTTAATAGCCGTGAATTAATATCCAAGTAATAAATACAAAAACTAAAACTACTGTCCAGAGATATCTAGTTCTCAATTTTAAATCTAATTTTAACCAGAAATTTATTTGGATTAGGCAACTTCTTATACCGATGGCACACCCTGTTCAACATGATGAACTCTGTATTATTCGTGGGTAGTTCCTCAATTTTCCACTCGCGGCGCCCTTGCAGTAAGGTTATTCTATGACACCATGCCCTAAGCCATGGCAATAATCATGAGATAAAAATAAATTAAATGAATGAACAATTCAAACTGCATTGAACAAATTCATTCACTTATTCAATAATATTAATGGGATGGATGAGCCTGCAGGTTATTGTATATTTTCTGAAATCTGAGTAAGGTCCCCACTGCAACAGGGGCTTTGAATCGAATAAGTGCCTGCATATAACACGGGACGAACGCGGTCAATACAAACATCAATTCAGATTATTTTCAGATGTAAAATTATCGACAATTTCAAAGAAATCCTGAGCCTTCGAAATTCGAACCTTCAGTGATATTTTTATAAAAGAGAAGATCTCAAATGTTATTACCATATCCACAGCAAAATTCAAATTTGCTGCTATAATTTTTAGTAACATCAATATTAAATGTATACATACACACACACAAATTATCGAGAAAATTCCAAAAGATAGGTAAACATTAATGCAATGGTTGTAGAACGCCATCTAGTGATAATGAAATGTAATGACACATAGCAGCTATAGATTTACGTCGGCCCTCCTAGATGCCGCATCTTACCACATTGAATCGAAAACGAAAAAATTACGAAAGCTTTTGTGATGGAACGTCTGTCTCTTCGCCAGTCATTTACAGTACTTTTTCCAACATCAAATTCGGCACAAATTTCCGCTACGAATTCACCATTATCAATTTGTTTTAGCGCCTTAAGGGGCATATCCATCGAAACTACAACTCGCTTACGTTTTGCACTCATTGTAAAGAAACACAATAACAATACGCCACGAATGCAACAATTAAACTGATAAAAAATAGGAAAAATAGTAATGCAAGACAGGATACACATGTATTTGGATTTATTTACTTCAGATGTTACATTCTTTTCCTGTAATGCATAATATTGACACTGCATATTCAGTTCACGAAAATAAAAAAAAAGCAAAAACCTCTGCTGGCAAGTGCCAATCAATTTTTAGAAAAAATAATGAAAAATAATAGTATATTATTTGATGAGCGTATAATGCCTATCATAATACACGAGGATGAAAGTTATAAACACGAGTGAAACGAGTGTTTATAATCATCCGCGAATTAATACGACGTTTTATCTACGACTATCATAAAAATATAAAAATAAAACGAAGTTACTATTCGGATTATTCTTATTTAGGCAACCAACATTTCACAACTCCGTAAAAATGACATGTCAAATGACAGGTCAGTGTTTTATAATTCATAAAACACTAGTGTTTTATAAGCAGGTTTATGTATCTATAGTTACGTATTTAATGAACATATTATTTAATAGTCGTCGATAAAATATATTACCTTGCGTTTCTAGATGTACATATGTGAACCGATCGGTTATTAAACCGTCGGTCGGCTAAAGCGAAGCCGGTTAAGAAGAATTCTACCGTATATAAATAAATATTTATATCGATTACGTTGGTATTATTTTCGCCGTGTAAAATAATGTCAAAAATATCGAAAATTAACGATTTTTTTCACATTTTTGCCTGTATCTGGGAAACGATTAGAGCTATCGGAACACGATTTTCAGCAGTCTATTCTTCGTCGAAATTTCGCAAGATTTATTAGTATCACAGAAAATTGTGGATGTATCGAAAACGAAAAGAGATAACTTATGGGTTTAAAGTCATTCGTTTAAGCTCTTTTATGAATGTTAACAAGAATGTACAGGTGCTAATAAGTTCGCATAGCTCATTTATTACCGGGATTGTAGGGTGTTTTATGACGTAGTATGCTACTTCATGCGACGCGTTTCCCTACTTTTTCTAAGTTTGGCAAAATCTCTTAAGTTATGCCACTTTATTAACACATGTGCATTCTTATTAACATAAGCGTACATTATATTTACTCGACAAAGTAGAAAAAACGGATTTTATGGTCATATAAGGTGTGTGTGCGAACTTCCCGATTCCGGAACGCAAGAAATTCGCGAATCTCGAATCCGCGCTTTATATTGCGCAACATCGGGAATTCTCAGGTATCGACCAGTAGCATCGGCGTCGCTAGCGCCTTGCCAGTTGCCTCCTGCTGACACTCTAGACGTCGCTACTATCCGCTTTATTAGCGTCGCGGAGTTATTCCTGCTACGATACTCCGACAACTTCAACAGATCAGATCGACAGGCAGAGCGGCATTGCGTCAGTCCGTCACGAGGTCCCAGCGTCGACGGCGGGATGCTGTGCCCTTCGGGGACGTCTGAAGGCCTCGAGGAAGTTGAGAATTCGTCGTGCCGCGAACGAATGATGCCCCCATTGCCGTCCCTCCGAACAACAGTAGCGAGGGAACGATGGAACATCTGTCACGGATCGCATCTCACGCATCCATTTGCGGAGAAGCGACCGGCTCCAATGTCCAGATGCTGACCGATTTCTCTCCGAGAGTGACAGCCAGCAAACGTCTACTCAGCGCTTCCTCACAGCAGGAACCGCAATTTGCGGTTCTGCCTTCCGCCTCCTCCTACCAGCCGAGCAGGAAGAAGGAAGAGGCACGTGCCCTGCAGAACCTCAGGCGGCGCATGCAGGCTTTGAAAATCGTCCACGCCAATAGACCGGAATCCATCGAACAGACTACCAGGTCTTCCAATAGAGAGGATGCAGTTAGTGAACAGCAACTGGACAATCGGCCGCATCTTCTACAAAAGGTATAAAATTGTGTTTCATTTATAATCCTCTTTGGGGAAGAGAAATAATCGCAAGTGATTCAATATGTCAACAACTCTTTAATATGCGATCAATTTTAAGAAAACAGTACAGGTCTTATACAAACATTTATCATGCTTTTTTAAACCCAACTAAAATCTGATATTGGAAATAGATAATATAGACATCAAATGTCATGGTATAAAACTTAAGCTAAATAGAAACTTTTGAGTCTGAAGGCTTTTAGAGCATTTTCGTATCAAAGAATTTACAAACTTGCTTTAAACAGTAACAACCTGGCTGGGGCTGTTCTTAGAAGCATAAGATAACATAATTTTACACATTTTTGTTTTAGACTTTATATTTTTTTGTTGAACTTCCTTTTGGTATAAAATAATAGGATACGGTGGCTTAAACTAGTAAAAATAAAAATAAAAAATTCCCTTACCCTCTTTTTGAGTGAAGAACTCCAGATACGTATTTCGACAACTAAGTTGCCATAGATTCTGCTGAGGATGGAAACTTAGTTGCCGAAATAATCTGGAATTCTTCACTCAACAAGGTGGTAAGGGATTTTTTTGATCTTCCTTTTGTTAATTTTACTTTTTTACCTTCGCAAGTGCTAGAAGTTTATAATTGTATATATAAATCGGTAAATACTAATGAATGTGTAAATTATAATTGCATATATCGACTCGGGTGTAAGTTAAATAACCGATTTGATAATATAATTATCTACACGGTCATCAATTTCAACTGTCTGAGGTTGGTATCAAAAAGATAACTAGATTGATTATAAACTGTCACCCAATTCAAATATAATACGTTAAAAATAAATTGGTAGATGCAATAATGACTTTATTGACTGGAGGACAAATAATGTACCTAATTTCACTCACAAATTGTTTGAAAATACTAAACAACATTTGTGTGGTAGTTAGTGAGATATAGTTCTCGCAAAGGCGACTTTTGACATCAATAAGGTTAAAATCACTCCAACATAACCAAACACAACTTCACATTTAGCAAATATATATAGTAATGCCAAATCTAGTGACATTTCGTTAGTATATGATTTCTACAGTTACAGCGTTGTTAGTTGTCAATGCTCTTATTTGACATTTGACGTGGTGTTTAGTCAAGCCATATATCTTCCACTTTAGTTGTTTCAAGTATATTTGAATAATCATTACTTGTCAAAGCATATGAGATGCCCTGAATGTATTTACAAGTTACAAGGCAACCATGTTATGGTGACTTTTAGCGGTATATGTTAATTATGCAACCAGAATAGCATGAAAATGGTCCGTGCAAACGGAATATAGAGGCATTTCAGCGATGTTTTTTCCTGTTAAATTTATATTAGCATTGTACGTCAAATATGATCGGTTATGTTTAGTGTCTACACAAAATCAAACAAAGAAAAGTTATCTCAGATTTATCAATTTACGATCAATTTCCCACTAAACACCATGTTATGATGACTTGTAATTGTATATGTTAATTATGCAACAAGAAAAGCATGCAAATAGTTCCATGCGGACGGAATATAGAGGCATTTTAGCTATGTTTTTTCCTGTTAAATTTATATTAGCATTGCACGTCAAATATGAACGTGACATACTGACAATATCGGAATATCGCGTTAATTAATCATTTTTAAATTGCGAGTGCGTGTTTGTGTAATCATGGAAATTTGCCGGTGCGAACATTTTAAGAATTCCCTAAACCCAACTAAATTATTCCCTATTGGATCATTAATCTACTGTTATCCTCGTTTGGAGCTTCCACCGGACTCTTGCATAGAGTGGAGAGCCAATAAAACAAGTCACTGGGATTACCGAATGCTTAAACCAGCCGTAGTGAGTAAAACTGCCAAGCAAGAGGAGCCCGAGAGCTTGGAGCAAATGTGCAAAGCTTTGGTGGATAGGAGATGGGTACCCATTGATGCGACTTTGGTAGGGCAGAAATACGTGAGACAGACGAAACCACCACGTTGTCCTTTTTGAGTTACTGTAAAATTTGAGATCGAATAAATAAAAATCCCCTATACAGAATGTACAATCAGAGATTCATCAGGTTCTGCAGTTTTAATTAGGTTCAAGTCCTGTAATTACACATCCTAATGACGGAAGCTGATGGTGGCGACTTCTAACCATCATTAATAGAATTAAACGCACAGAAACAGATATTGCCAAGAAAGCACTGCTTGTATTTTGCATAGTCATCAAGATACTTTAGCTCACGCATCGATCCAATTTAGACTGAAACCTTTAACTTTTAAACTGAAAAAAGAATACTAACACCGCTCTGGCATGCAAATTAATATATGCAAATCAAAAAGGAAATTAAATCCTTTCTTACACTTCGTCGTCTTTAGGGTTACTAACGTCATCAGAATGACGTCACTTGACTAGTGTAAGTATCTTGGGGCAGATTGGTCGGGCTTGGAATTCGACTGGCCTTTGTTAGAAGGTAAGTCGAGTACGCGATAAATTTGATTATGCAAATCGGTGCACGCGATTTTTCCATTGCGCTGTTGATGTTAAAACACGCGGTTGAGATATGCTGAGATGGTTTATACACGCTGATGATAACGATATGAAACATTGCGTTTTATGAGTATTTCGAGATGTATGATTTTAAATGTTACCTTGATAATTTCACACTATATTATTTTTTATAATCGCTTTGAATACTGATACCAACTGCTTAAAATTTAAGTTGAAGATTTAAAAGTCACTAAGGGGGTACAGTTTTATGTTAGATGCAGTATTGGGTGGCTAACTTAAGTTTTGGTAAAATTAATTCCCCAACTGTGTGACGTTGTCAATAGCAAATTTACGTTGGCAGAACTGTGCAGTTGCCTCATCTGAATTTCTTGTTTCATTGGTTATGTTTAATGTCTACACAAAATCAAACAAAGAAAAGTTACCTCAGATTTATCAATTTACGATCTATCAATTTGCATTGTTCATAGTAATAAAAATAAACGTAATTGTAGTATTGTTTATTAAAAAAATATTTCCAAAAAGAAACCTAACGCAAGAAAGTACTCAATTATCTCTATTTGTGTCTTCTAAGGTGGGGAAAAGCCGCCGAATTCTAATATTAAATTAATTATGCGCCCAAGAGATGTATAAATAACTTTCTAATCTTTAGAAGTTTAGAAGTTTTCTAATCTTTAGAAGAAAAATGAGATTGGATTTCGTTCTCGTCGACCTGGTTACTTACGAACGCACAATTGACCCAAATTGGTATAATTGGATTTCTAGATTCTTCTTGCCTGTCACGTATTCGGATGAATTTACGAAATTGTTGTTTCCGATTGTGTTAGGGAGGAAATTCAATCGTGGAAATACGTCTCTTGCTTTAGCTAATACAAAATTGATGTTCCTTTGGATTTAACTAATAAAAAAAAACGGTTAAGTAAAATAAATAAATTATATATATAACAAATTATATTGTGCCAATGGTTAATAAAAAAAAAATTCCTTCGAGCCGGATTTGAACCAGCGACCTATGGATATCTTTCCAACATTACACAACTACAGTCCACCGCTCTACCAACTGAGCTATCGAAGGGATATTATTTACTTTGCAATTATTCCACACTCACAATATCTTTTATATTTTATCATATTATGCTTTCATTTTTCATGATTTATAATTAGAGATGATAATAAGAATGTTTTTTGGAAACGATATCAAATATGTATGAAATCAAAAAAAACTGCAATAAGTAATCCGTAATTTGAAAATTTTGACGTATCCCACACAGCAAAACTCAAATTTGACGCAATTATTTTTAGTAACTTCAACCTTAAAGCATGAAATTAGCTATAATTTTAGAATTTTGTATTACATTAATAGGTATTTCAATATCTAAAAATAATTGCGGCAAATTTGAATTTTGCCATGTGGGATGTGTTCTGAGACATCTCTAAATAATTAACATACAAGATATTGGTCTTGTTATTTCGAAAATTCTCGATTTAATATAGGAATATCATTGATTATTTCATTTTCCTGCTAATCCTGAACAACAGTGTAAAATCTCATGAATATCATTCTACAAAACACCTCCTTAAAGCTTCCATTATAGCCTGGGTTATCTTCTCGAGCTTTTATGACTTTCAAGTGTGTTTATTTACATAGGAGGTCAGCAAGATCCAATGGAATCCTTTTACAATCTCTCGCAATCCGAAAGGTCAAGGACGTATCGTATAAGGTGGGCCGTGCCGCTAAAGACAGACATAAATACGTGACGTATTATTATTGCAAATTGTCCTCAGACAAAAAAGGCATCTGTATGTATCTGCGCTGATATTGTGGGTTTGGGAATTGATCGAAGAGAAGCTTCTTTTTGGAACGTCAGAACACGAACAGTGTTAAAAAAATTATTTGACACAGATCGATATTGAAGATTTTACAAGTCAAATTAACGACACACATTTTAAAATTTAGGTTGGTAGAAAATTAAATGTCTAATAAAGTGATCTGTCAAAAATAACAACTGTCACTTTATTACTACTGTTGTATTATATTCACAGTTTATTTTTACATATATGTACCAATGTATAGATGCCAATAAATACTATTATCATTTATATTTGTAGTTACGTTTTAGTTTTTCGTTGGAGGTTTACATGTGGTGAACACTCGAATTTAAATTCTTGACCTTGGAATTTAAAATTAAGGGCTTAGAACTTTCTTCGCTTATAGTTAAACGATATGCCGATATAATTGTCTTTCTTTCATTTATGTAGATCCCGCTTCCGTTATATATATATATATATATATATATATATATATATATATATATATATATTCAAATGAACTCTGTGCTTTTTACGATTTCGCTTGCAATTCAAAGCGGAATAGCTTTTGACATTCAACCTTTCCGCTAATTAAATCCGCTTTTGCGTCGCTGGTAATCGTTTCGGTGGCCGGGAAAGCCTATTCATTTTCGTTTCGATGTTATTTCCGCGTGTTTTTCTCTTTTGTGCGCTCCACATCTACTGATGCAGCCAAAATCGATCAACGGAGAACTTCATCGGTCTCCATTTGGACGCTCGACCGACATGAATAAATATATGTATAGTATATGAATAACAAACACGCAGACATTAATCTTTTCGGTTGACGTAAGATTGGAGTCTAATAGTCCACCGAAAAAAAAATTACCAGTTGATGCTAAAGATACCGATTGTTCTCCAAGAAATTGCTAGCATAGATGATGGAATTGGAAGGCACAATTTTTACTTAAATGTTAGCGTTTTGGTGCAAAAAAGAACACTATGGTTGGCTTTGTATATTATATGCCGAGATAACAAAAATGATTGTCATGTCTGAAGTTGCAGTAAATGAATAAGAAAAAGACAAACAAATATATATATAAGGTTCGTGCCTAAAATTAGAGTGGTGAAGTTGGATAATAATTTTTTTTGGCAAAAGAACCTTCAAGGGACTAACGAAATTGTTTATAAACATCGTCTTCCCAAAAAAAATTAATTGTTTCGACCTTGAACTTTGAGATATTGAAAAACCTTAATGATAATTCCTTTAATCCAAATTGCAGCAATTTGAAAGCGAGTTCATTACAATGCAAACGATTCAATCTACCTTAGAATTATTTTTCACTATTTAAACAGGCAAATATCGATCTAACACGCCGGAAGTATTCAGTCTACACTAAAATGTCCCAAAATATCGGCCAAACATACAACAAATACATAAAAGGAAATTTATTTGCCTTTACGTAAAACCCTGTTTTATATCATCATTCACTATCCTTTTATGTCTTGTTGGAATCTTTAGTAGCCGTTGTAAATTTCCTTTCGGTGTTAAACTCCACATTTACGTGTATCTACTATCCTTCCGTTTTAAACATGTGATTCTTTTATTTTAGATATTAACAAACCGTCCCGTTAGTATGGTATTAGATATATCTGATCTTCGAACAGCCTGGCAGGACAGCGATTTTATCACTGACTGCTTGTGTTGGCATAACGTTTATAGACAGAGACATTCTTCACCGGCACTAACCATGTCTTCAGAGGTAAGTTTAGATCATGAATAGTTAGTGACATTTTATTTTATACTATTTCTGGCATGTTGCCAGCGTTTTCCGTTGCCAATGTAATTCTGAATCGTTAATGTATATACTTCATAACGGATGATGTTGCTAATGAGAGACAAATTATTCATTTAACCTCTCATTGCAAGGTGTGGCGCTCTTTTGTTATTTTTAAAACTACAATTTCGAATAATAATTATTGCTTCATCTTTCGCAGTATAGCAGGCGCGTCTATCGTCGTCTAAAGACCACGGAAAAACCTAGAAACATATGGTTTTTAGACGAAGAAATGAAGCAATAATTATTGTTCGAATTTGTAGTTTTAAAAAATAGCAAAAGAGCGTCACACCTTGCAATGACAGATTAATTTAATTAATTATCCGTTAATATTCAATATATACGCATTCGACGTAAGAATTGTTACCTCCCTCTGGTCATAAGTGTGTTGACGAGCCGTGATACGGCGAAATGCCGGCATCCACACATAGATCGAGCGGTGGTAGCAACATTAAACTCAGTTTTAATACTTTACACAATAATTTTTAAATCACACAGTAGCACAATGTTATTCTATTCGTTCATGTTTCTGAATACAATTATAGTCAATTCGCCCTTTAGAAGACAGTACAGCGCTAATGGGAATATCCTACAGCGTTGCCACGCCTTTTTGAGGTAAATACATTAATAAAATATGGCCACAAAACAAAGAATGTAGTTCATTACTTGTGTTATAATAATTTGTTAAACTTCATATGATAACCCTCATGGGGAAATTTTGCAATTTAATGTTTGTATAAATGACAATCAAATGTCACTTTGTTATTCGCATGTTGCAGCTGTCAACATATGTATAGTTGAATTGCCCAACAGGTGCAATAGAGAACTATCTGGCAACTGTGTAGTATCAACGCGTCATATTTTTATCACATTTATTATTTCTCAATCAGGCGGCGTCATAACGGCTTGCATACAATAGGGCAATCTGTCAAATTTCCTTCCACCTGTCATATTTGATTTGCGTTTTGGTTATTCTCACTTATTGGCTAGTATTTCATTAATGTTTGTTCTACCGAGAGAGCAAATATGATTGTCATGCCTGAAGTTTGCAGCAACATTGTCTTACCGCTTGCATATATTTTGTTTGTCTTTTTCTTATTAATTTACTGCAACTTCAGACATGACAATCATTTTTGCTCTCTCCGTATTTTATTCATATATATTAAAACAGTGTTTCTAAGAGCTATTATACTTCACTTTTATCACAATAAGCGTAAGTAAACCCATACAATCAAACGATGCCGACGTTTGATAGGTTATGCCTGGATATCGACAAATTTGTTTTGGAGAAAGAATCGTTTTCTGTTACTGTTGTAATACTAGAATTATTTTATTTCGTATTCGATAGTATTGACAAAGAGGAATTCAAATTTAATGTTATTTATTTTGTTGTTCATGTCAAATCATTTGTAGGGGTAATGTCAAATACTAATTTATCGGCCTTCATTCTCAAGTGATACATGTATGGTGGTGTGATTCGGACTCTTCGGTATTCGCATCAGAAGTTATTTTATTCAAATTTAGGCGGGCATCCCTACACCCGTATAACGACTTTAGCGGACTCACATTTCGCTGAAATCTCCATACTTAAATTCTGTGATGAATCTCCCATTCATTGACCCTTTGCAATTCAATAATTGTCTAGCCGACCGGTTCAACGTACTATCAGCTCCAACCATAATGTTCTGTGTCTGACAAGAGCGTAACCGGCCGCTTCACGTTGAACTCTGACATAACCTAATAATAATTATTATTCTGACATTACTTATGGAACGTAAAGCGGTCGGTTACACTCCTATCAGACGCATGACATTATGGTTGCGGCTGATAGTACCTACCTAGTCATTTTCATATTACTGCCAACTATTAAATGTCTACTTTTGTATGAAATTTTGATATAAGTTCTGTTTAGAATCAGTATTCTTAAATATTACTATTAAATCAGCCCAGTTTTGAGTAAACAATGTATAATATATAAATTATATTTTATTATTGTGCAAGTTGCTTTGATTTGGACAGTTACCAACATTTAAAAGTTAGGCTAGGATGTATACATCATAAATCAAGCGAAATTCACTTCGACATGATCTATTTTCTAAGAATACTTCTTATATATCTTGATCAACACAAATTTACATTTTGTTTCAGTTATGCCATTTAGCTCAAACTTGGGCCAATCACTTGGCGCATACGAATAGATTCTACTATCGCAACGACAAAGATATTGGACAAAATTTGTTCTGTCGCCCATCGAATACGGTGCAGAATGACGTTTCCGGTATGTTACCGTGAACATATATGTTAAAATAAAATGGATCTGCTACAGATACACACTTTTTAATGTTACAGGCCAAGAAGTAGCTTCATATTGGTACAGTGCTGTTAGGCAATATGATTACGGGAAGGAACCGGATGTTCTTCATGCAAATGTTAATGCAGGTAAGATAGATATGACACATGTGTGTGACGTAAGGCACAGAAGGAGTCAAAAGGAATGAACTCGAGTTGAATTTCCCGCCAGTAACAGTAGAATAATCTATTCGCCACCGCGCGCAACTATAGATGGCGCTAAGAAATCATAGAAAATGGCTGCGCAATAAGGATGTATAGTTATCATCGTAGAGAACGTATCTCATTTTATAATTTCTTGCGGTGTGTGTATTTTCAAAGTATGCCAGCGGCAGTTAGCGATATATTTGCATATCTGGGAGACAGGTGAAAACCGTTAGAAGAATGAGAAGCGGTTTTGAAAGCAGGCCATGTGGTTTTATGTGGCTATGTGGAAACAAAAATAATAGGCTTCTGGTTAAAAACATCTAAAATACATTCCGATCCGCACAAAATAACTTTAGATACGAATCCAGAAGACACTGCACCCTTCTTCAAATTTCTTTTAATTTTGAGTGGCGTCATTGTAACATGTAAATACATCTATCCCACTGTTAATACAATTATAATATTAACTTACCAGGGTGAAAATCTACATCTTTGAAATATAAACTGCACACTTGCATATAAGTATTTCGTTATTGATTTTCCTATCTCTAGCACGTTAGCCCACTTTTTCTTTTGAAATAACTGTCTTTAGGAAAATAGTGCAGTGAAATATGTTTTTCTTTGTAACTACGGCACTGAGGTACGGAACAGTACATTTTACTTTTAGAAGCCATTATACAATATTAGAGGTACAGATGGTCGTGCTCTTTAGGTACATTTAACCCCTACCTTCAGGTAAATCACAGGTAAAGTATTATTTTGCTCGACACATCGAATAACACTGAATTGTTTTCCCTATCCCTCTAGTTAAAAATTATTCCGCCAGGCGGAGACTCTTTCGAATGCGTTCACGAAGTACGCTGATGAAATTCAACAAAAAAATAAGAGGTTACTACATTTATTTATAGCACCACGTCAGTCAAATATGACATAACCTTGAAATAACTTTAGGAATGCTTTACATTGAATGTAACTTAATATAACAAAATTTAGTACTTTATGAAATTCAACTTGTCTGCATTCTTTTTGGCTCACTTACGGTAGTTATTTAATAACAACTTTTTGCTCACAATACTATTTTCTTTCAAAATATGTGAAGGCTGTTCCATTTAAAAAAAGTGTATTCGTGAATATCTCAAAAAGGAAATATATAATTGTTTTTTCTCCGTTCACCATCTCAATCATATACACGGCGTTTTTTGTAACGTTACGCATAGGTATTTCCTACAAGTAACGTTAATCGACATAGTAGGCAACCACAACGCGGTAACGTATAACTGGTTGCCAACTTTGACGCTTATAACGTGACCTGTAGGAAATACCTATGTGTAACGTTTCAAAAACAGCACGGTATATTTCCCGCTACAATTTTACAGGTCACTTCACACAATTAGTATGGGCCGGCTCGAAATATTTCGGAGTGGGTAAAGCGACATCCAGATCCGGGAAGGTCGTGGTGGTAGCACACTACGCCTCAGCTGGAAATATATCGGGCGCCTACAAATACAACGTCTTACCTCCGGTGCTGGATTGCCCGGCATTGCCGCAACCACCACTACCTAGATTTATAATATCTTCCGAAAGTACGGAGACTGATTCGACAGGAACTTCGAACAGCACTTGATAGTTGCCGTCACATATAGAGAACCAGAAAAATTAGCACGCACTATAACCCTGTAGGTGAGACAGTAGTTGTCGAAACAAGAGCGTCGGAGGGAGAGATTCTAGAAGAGTGAAAGTAAATTGGTGAGGGAATCACTGATTGTTAATGTTTCGCTTACTATGGGCGATATACTTCGTGATAGTACGAAAGGAACCCAAATAAAAAAAAAATATATCAAGATTTATCACGACTATTGAAAAGGCTGCCTAGATTTTAACGAGATTTTTATAGAGATATAAGAAGTGATGTGCAAACGGAAATCTTATATAACGATTTTAATAGTGCAATTTTTAACTATCAAAAATAATCAAAATATTGCATCGACGCTTAAAATCACAATTTTATTTTATTGGAAATAAGATAAAATAAACAATAAAAGTAGAGTCGGTGTTTAACTTTATAATCAAAACTAATTGAAAAATGCTTTATTTCTTGTAATTTGCATCGCTAACTTAGAGTAACTTAAGACAGAAAAAACAATCAAATTCCTAATGTCATTCGTCCAATTATAGAGCATATAATACGATTCTGCAGCGGCGGCTCGTGAATATGTTTAATCGGTGGGCAGAAACACTGAACATTTATTATTATGATAATTAAAAAATAAGATAAATTTAAATGTCTGAAAATTTTTATTTTCTTATGTTTACGTTGCCACCCTCCGACAAGCCGCCACTGCGATTCTGTTTCATCGTCATATCATAACAGAATATTGACTACAGTACGGTGTAGAAGATTTAAATCCTTGATATTCTACACTTTCACCTTTACAATCTCTAAAACATTTTAATCAAAAATCAATAAGGAAGTTGTCATTTATGTACTGCACAATGTATATTTCCTGAATGTTGAAATTTGGAAAATCATTCTTACCAGCTAATAGTGCAAGAAACAATCACGACAAACTCGCAGTATTTAACCTATTAATACTACTTATATACACTGAGCTTTAGTAACTTTTAGATACGCCTATAGAAATATGTAATTTTATATATTTGCTACTGTCATTTATAAAACACGTAAATTATATGTAATTTGACTATCTATAGTTATTGTGCGTATTATAAAAAGAATCTGTGTAGAGTGAAAATACTCTAAGAAGTACATATACGTCACTAGCTTATATGTTACAACACGACGCCAATGTTTCCAACATCACCCTTAACAAATGTTACAAATCGGTTCATTGCGCAAGATGACGTATGTGTACTGATTTAACTGTAACTACTGAAATTAGTGTAGAGCTAACTTCATGATAAACAAAACGCATCTAATGTATGATACGCAGTAGGTTTGTTTATTTGTCCTGCTCTAAAAGTTCGGAGTATTTGCAGTTTGAACCCAATGGAGTAATGAGGGTAACAATATTTTTTGGAACAAATAAACAACTTGACAACTAATCTCACCAACGTACCATAACGCACATAAAAATACCCGCTCTATGTGCTTAACATGGCGTTAACTTCAGACAAATAGTTTTGGGTTATGTTATCCATCATAAAACTCCCTTTACTCCTGCTTTATACTTGGACCAGCAAGAACATGTTCCTGTTTGTCCTCAGAACAGTGCTCGAATACAACTAAACACAGTTGAGGTAGAGATCTGGAACAAGTGAATGCATCAACTTTTATTTTTTACTCGGAGCAGGTGGAGTAAGATAAATAAACACACCTAAAACTAATTTTTTGTGAAAGGCAGACTTTCTTTCTCTAATTTCCTGCTTAAAACTTACTTTGCTAATAGTTAACAATTTAATGTAATTAAATCTTAGATTTTCACAATTTTCACAAAGAACACGTGTTTTTCAAATACAAATATAGCATTATTAAGCTGAGTTTTCAGAACAGCGGACAGCGGTTTCTTTTGCCGGATTTCACATGATTGCTTGCAAAATATTGAAAATGTAAGTGGTGGGAAATATTTGAGGATAGTTGAACATCTTGCGGTGCCGCAGTTTAGGTTAAATATAGTTTCTTTTTATTATGCTTTTATTTAAATCTGTCGTCCGCGATCCGCCATTGTGAAAACCCACCTTTATACACTTATTTAGGGATATAAATATATACCAACTGGTAGATATTGTATACTTAGCTGCCGAGTTTAATAATAGAATGGTTTAACTATCGATTGCAACATTATAATCCAAATTTCTTTAAAACGAAATGGAAAAGAATCTGTATTTTGTAAAAATTTTAAGCCTTTTAGTTATTCGCAATATATTCATCACAACAAATGCTGGTGATGAAAATAGCATTAGTCAATACTTTTTGAAGGCTCTGTATACTACATGTATCCTATTAGTACCGAACATAACAAATGGCAATCATCATTGCTCATTTAATGATACCCTTATCTTATAACAAAGGTAAATCGTTTAGCTTTACCCTCAGAATATGGTTGTGACAATTGCTTATACTTATTACTTTTGTTAACTATGGCAAGTCAATTATGTAGATATTAGAAGCAAAAATCATATCTTTTTTCTTGTTACTATCAGATACAACCCAAAACTTGAAATGCTTCCTCTAAATAATTCCTTGATTCCTACTAAGTCCACCGACTTTGTTGATGGCGTGTCGTAACCCGAAAATAATAAATTCAAAAAACCTTATTGAAATTGTATAGTGTTAATTTATGGTTTATAATTTTGCTTGTGGAGTAAACAAGATACATTTATTACACTTTAGAAGGCTGTGAAAGCATAAGCGAAAAAAATCCATAAAATTTGTATGTGCAAGGCACATTTAGATAAGCTCCAAAATTCACCGGAAAGCAGAATGAGTCTGATTTTGTCGTCGTGTGTGCTAATATACGTAAGGATTCTGTTTTTTTTCTTAAGACAGATGTGGTGTACCTAATTAGTTATATATCGGTGTTAAATCATTGTTAATGTTGAGTGTTTTAATTGTTACATTGCTGAAGATATGTCATTGTTGCTGTTAATAAATATTATAATTAAAACGGCTTTTTATTTTAATTGTGGATAAATGTGGAATAAAAATTGTTGGCAGTAATATTTAGGGAGCTTTTTTGTTGCCCTGCATATCACTTTAGAGGAGAAAGATGCAGGCGCAAACCCACAGATAATATAGTAACTAAAGTCCGGGAACTTAACGTTAAAATTGTGTGCCTATACCTCTGTTGGCCTGCGAACCCAACTAAACAGATTACCGCGCCAAATCTCATATATTTCAAACTGGACAGGATGCGTAATGCCAACCAAAATACTATACACTCTTCTATATA
>JARFOC010000389.1:84909-98694 GCA_031763485.1 Osmoderma eremita | reverse complement strand
TACGAAACATCACAAAATAATATTTTAGTATTTTAGAAAAAGAATTGTTTTTCGGTTACACGATGAGTGTAACAATATGTAAACAAATGGTGTACTATTGCCTATCTATACTGTCAAGGACAAATAGTTGATACACACATCTTGTATGCAATCCTATCGGATCCTTGCGGATGATAGTGCGTTCACTACATTAAGGCAGCAGTTTTGGGCACCCTAAAATGTAATGTTATTGCTTTTCGTATAACTATTGATGGATTCCTCGAAAATCCATTGAAAACTTATGAAATTTATCATAATTTTAAATGTATCGCATCACCTATGGAATAACACATTCTACTATTTGTATCACATAATAGAAAAATTTTAATGAACTCTACCCAATTACGAAGATGAAATCTTCATAATTTGGTACGCACTACCACTACGTGCATACCTTGCCACTTACTTCCGTGATCTTACAATCCCCGCCTCCTCGCAAAGCGACCTTATTTGTAAGAAGATACATGTACGGAATAAATACAAAAAATACATTGACATTCCTCCACATTTAAAATCTTACGCCGGTCAATTTGTTGACGAGGAATGTTATTATAAATCCCTAGTACTTATGCATCTTTTCTTATACAAACCACAAAGAATTTTTCGATTATATTCAAGAGATTATTAAAAACCGCGTACCGAGAGAATTGAGTGGCCGGCATTCGCTTCAAAAAAAAGAACGACATCACGAATTGGGCAAAATTTAACTGTAAATCGGCGAATATTAGAAAGGTACCGGACAAGTTAAGTTCGTCGTTGCCCGTCGCTTCCAAGCTGGGGTACGCTCTCAACGGTCGGCCAGTCTATCCGCTCTACGTTCGAAGTCAACGCACTCTCGACCATTTCGCGTCAGTGATTTTAGAAACCTTAACCTTGTTCTTCTAATTCACAATAATAACGACGCTAATGAATACATTGTGTGAGCGTAGATGTACACTTTTGTGCGTATACACGAGTAACGTGGAGTATACAGATAGATATAGACAGTTAGGAAGTTGGTTGTAATGGTTTGATGTTTGAATACATTGATAAGCATTACTAATGGTATAAATTGGATGATAGTCAAGCTATGATACGCACTATACCGGATGATTCAATGACATTGAGTTCCCTGTATTGGAATACTGCGGCAACAATAGACACGATGCCAATTTGCTCGATAGGGAATTTTGTCCTGAGAATTAGGGTGGGACTTACTTCGAAATTTCTGTCCAGAAGTGCTGGCCAGCGACTAGCTTCGCGGGAGATGGTCGGGGGCACTTCATCTAAACGGTACGGTAGAAGGGTGGCGCCACCTGCTTTCTACTGACTCGGGTCCATACGTGAGGAAAACAACCAGTTGTTGGAGGGGAAGTAGCCCTTGACTTTTATTTCGTCAACCGTACTTACTCCCGCAACATCTGGTTCCTTTCCGTGCTTATGAGTCCAGTACGGAGTAAAGCATGGTGGCGCCTACCTTTTGCTGTTTGATCAGATGAAGAACCCACCCCATCTCTGCAAAGCTAGCCGTAAGCCAGGCACTTCTGAACGACGACTTGAAGTAAGTATCGTATTTTGTACGACGAAATTCCCCGCTAAGGAGCAGAATCGGCGCTGTAGGAAAAATTTTTTTTAGTTCCCATACAATAGCTGTCGATTCCGTGTCGATTTGACTATATTTTTTTTCAGAGTTGGTCAATGACCTTGATGCAAAAGCAATCGGTCGTTCGATCTTGCCTGGCAGTACGTGTGAAATGACGGCTCCCAATCCTGTTTGTGATGCGTCTGTGGCTTATACTAATGGCAGTTCTGGCGTATAAGGGATTAATACTTTGTCCTTACTAATTTCCTTCTTCAATTCCGTAAAACTCTTCTCGCATTCTGAATTCCATTTGAAGGGTGTATCTCTTCGTAATAATTTGTTGATTGGGTGCAATTTCGATGCTAAAGTTGGTAAAGATTTCTTTACCAAACAGTTCACCAATCCCAAAAATGTTCTTACGTCGTTGATATTCTTTGGTCGTTGACTATTGCTTCTACCTTATAGGCTAGAGATTGCTATTTTAAACGAGTTTTTATTGGCACTACCATTACACTACTGATACATATCTGGAATACTGTAGAATAATAATCTGTTCTCCTGTGTGTTCCTTGTGCCCATGCGTACTTGTCCATTAATATATAACACCCACAATAATACCTATGACCAGATCGCTCTCTAACTCACGGTGTATTAAAATATACTTGAACATCGATAGTAGCTGAACTTGTGATTACATAATTTTGTTTATGATTCACTGGCACGTTATTTACATTAAAAAATGCGAATACCTATTACGTAAGTTTCTTAACGTAACATGAACGTCTGGTTTTAGTTTTTTGTATTAAAATTTTTGCGTCTAGCAAGTAGCTGTTTCATATATTTAGGTAGTAATTCTACAATCATATCCTGAAATTTCCAGCAACAGTTTATTTCTGCATCAATCATATTTTCCCCAATTATTTCTAAAACAGTAGATCCACCACTATAAGCAGATTTAATTAAGCAAAGTGCTCCACAACGCTAGACTTCCAATACAAGGGATACCAATTTTGTTTTAGAAATCTACAAGTACGCGTACAAAAGTGTTATCACCTGTCTCCCAAATATTCTACAAGTATAGATAGCGAAACCGAATCAATATACGTACCGTAGTATCTATCTGGGTGACCGCATTTTCGCCAGAAAAAAAAAACGTCAGAAATAAATTGGTAATGCCAATTATGTGTGTACATACGCTCAGAAATTTATATTTTATAACGGGCTAATGACGTTAAGCAATGAGATAGACCTAATTTTATGTGTTACTGTGTCATGTGATTTAAAATATTAAGAGTTACACAGCCTCCTTGTCGATCTTATCGATGGCGTGATAAGTTTGCGTTTCTAGAAGAGATAATCGATTCTAATATCCTTAATGGAAAATAGAAATGTTTTCTAAAGTGTCGATCAGTTTTTTTTTGTATCTGAAACATAATATGCGATCATTATTGTTACAATATTTAAATTTTCTTACGTATTTGTATAAAGAATCAAAAAGCCCACGCACGAATAATGGGTACAATAAACCAACCCATAGAACAGTATCGCACACCAGCTTTAAACGAAGCATATTTCGGGCAACAAGAATTTGAAACCAAAACAGAAATTGTAAAGGAGACGATGTGTTTCCGTTCAAACGCAGTTTTGGTATCTCCGAGCAAGGAAAATATCAAAGAAACAAACCCCTTGATTATTCAGTCAAGGCCATATTATTAAGTATATCAAATGCTTTTGAAAAGTCGAGTAGGCGTGTAGATTTGTTATTGTAATTTGCCTTGAAGATATGAAACATCAAAAGTGCCAAAAACAATTAACCGTAAAAAATGCCAGCTAGATGAAGTGTACTGCATTACCGGTTCTATTGCATTTGTCTCGGTGGCTTGTGTGTTTGACCGGTGTCCCCTAGATGGGGTATGTCGTGGCGCAGGCAAGAGGCTGGGACATTTCGCAATGACTTCGCGACGCATTAGCGATGAAAGTGGGTTTAGCATTTGGAGAGACGCCGATGACGCCTGGTAGGCAGAAACTCGAGTCCGTCTTTAATGCTTGTACTCCTTTCATTGCTTTTGCTAGTATGGTGATTCCAGCAATAAACCATGCGCCTATAATGGCACTTGAAGATATCATAGATTACATGAAGTGATGCTGTCTCGTTAATGTGTCACATTCGGACGCCGAATTGAAGCGTGGTTAAAACCTGCTAGATGGACGTTGATCCGTGCTTTTCTCAAGAACCTTGGATAATACAGGTGTTACACTAGCAGGGCGTAGATCGCTATACCCTGGTGGATATGAATTTTTAGCCAATGGAGTTAGGATAGGTTTCTTCTATTGGCCGGGATACATATTTACCTCAAAATGTTTTACACCGAATTGGCTAAAAATATGGGGAATAAAAGTTTATGGAACTAAGTCAGTAAGCTCATACAATATTTATCCTGAAAAAAGGCAGATCCCCGACTGTCAGTCTTAGCGGAGCTGATATACCATAGCGAGAAGAACTAAGACACTTGAGACTTCATTTAGACTACAAATTAAATTTGAAACATGTTTAAGAAAAGAAACGAATAGAAGTGAAATCAAAATCATCAATTGCAAGTCGGCTATTAATCTACAAGTCAGTCATTAAACCCACTGGTAATAATTATTTTCGAATATTTCTCTAGTCTCATCATCCACATCATCTGCTTTTGCTTCAATTGACTCTTGAATATCGTTAAAAATTCATAATAAAGATTGAAATGATTGTGTTCGTATCCGTAATTCCTCATAATCTCGCTCGGAACTGGTTTCGAATGCATCAATATAATTCTTGAAACGCGTGACTTGTCCGATAATGGTTCTCCGTTTGTTTATTAATTTATTCATTTTGCTTATTTGCTTGATGATAGACGATAATTATATGATAAAAGTGTAATATAAGTGAAATGTGTAATGCTATGAAGGTGCACTCTATGAAGTTAAGACACACTTACAGTTGTTGATGGCTTGTTTCAATATCCCGCTCGAAGGACCAATGTTTGGGGTGATTCCCTGCTCTGTTTTCAAACGAATTACAAATATGTTGATTCAATGGAACTATTTATTGCATACACATGATATGAAAAATGATGATTATGACATATGACAAATTACTTGTTATTCAAATTGATATAAAACAAAAACATCTCAGGCTCCTTGTGAGCTATAAACATATGTACAACTAAACTACATAAACACCCATAAACGCATATGAAATTGAATTTTGGAATTGTGCCAGCATGTCCAACCTATCCATCTTACAAAGAGGGCGAAGATTTCTTGCTAACAAGTATAGTCCTATAACTTCCAGAGAAGTCGCTTTATGGGTCGCACACATGATCCATATTAAATAAAAATTTATTTGCATGAAGTGCACCTAAAATCAGATTTTTCCTCTCTTTCTGAATAATAATTGTTTTCGTAACTAAAGCGGTTATGTTCGAAAAAAATGCTATGTATTTATCTTGCATATTATACAAAGGCTATGCGTTAGAAAAAAGTTCAGTCGAGTGTAGTACCAGCGTTTTTTTTACCCCCACCTCTTGGCAAAGTGTTGTGTGACATTTTACACATAGAGCAATATTCCCGAACGCACCTCTGAACATTTATTATTGTTAAAAATAAACTAATTCAAATGATATATCAACATTTTCATTTTCTTTATGTTCTGGTGGGTAGGTGCCATGTCTCGAATATGTCGGCGGCATTATTATTAGAACCTTAATAAGGTAAAGTTAAAAGTTACATGCTTCATTGTAACGTGTTTTTATTGTATTGCAACATCACAGAAGCCGGTCAAAAATCCTCCACATAATCCAAGATGCACCCTCATGTTTATCCATACGCTACATTCCAACCCTAACATCCCATTCTTAAGCACAGTGATGCACGAAAATGCCAAAAAAGATCATGTAAAATAAGAAACTCACCCCAATTAACTACTAACGCCACTCTTATAAGAAATTAGCCGCTGGTCGAGGAACATAACTAGAGGATCTTCTACGTAACTGAAGTGAAATCGCGTGATAATATACCTAACAACGTCATCAGACTGTTATTGACAGTTGTACATCATCACATTAAATTAGCTTATAGAATGCGTATTCCTGATTGCTAATAGAGTTGAATAAAAAGAAATATTCAATAATTACTCACTGAGAAAAAATCTATTGTTGTGCGAAAGTTACCCAAATTCTGGTTAATTTTACAACGACTGTGTTAACCATAACAATACTTTTTCGTAGTTCTGGTAAATGATAGGATGCAGTTAAGATCTTACAAGACATGATGAGTAGAGTAAAGATCCTAAATCAGATTTCAGACACCTTTAAAGTAGACAAGGGTTTGAGACAAAGTTGTTGTCTCTCACCCACACCTACTTAACATTTATTTAAACCAAGCTCTTGAACTATGGTATCCGAAATGTATCGAAGTATATATTGCTGAGACACATACATATAATATGCTATTTGGGGATGACCAGGTAATCATGGCCGAAGATGAGAACGATATTGAATACATGATGCGGAAGTTAATTGAGGGATACGAAAAATATGGTTTGGAAATAAACTTAGACAAGACTAAATATAAGATAATAGCAAAACAAGTCCAAGACTTGCATACAGATAAAGCAACAATAAAAGCTGCAGATGAATATAACTATCTAGGAGTAACGTTAACATGGGACGCTAGAGACAAAAACAGATGAGAAGTATGGACATTGAGCAAAGAAATAGAAAGAAAATTACAAGCAATCGAGATGATGTACTGGAGGCGAAGTTGTAGTTTAAATGAGAAAATCGCAGAAAGGATGAATATGCAAAGATCCTTGGTTTGAAATTTTTTTACAAAAAAGTCTAATTTGGTATGGACACATGTGTCGAATGCAAGAAGGAAGATTGATACAGAAAGCTTGGAAATGGATCCCGAGATATAGAAGAAAACAAGAACGGTCGCGAAAGACATGAGATTCGGAGGTTAAGAGAACTATAAATGAAAGGCAAATAGAAGAAAATGACTATACAGGGTGTTTACGGTCTTGTGACTTTATTTTCAAGGGGTGATAAAACATCTTAATATAAGGTCATTAACGTAAAAATATCTTAACAAAGTTGCATAATAAAAGAGATATTAATGTTTAAAAAAAATTTGTGGTTTTTATTTTTTTATTTTTAAGCGGTGATTAAGCATATCAATTTAAACATTTTTTTTATATTTTTCATGGAATCCACTTCACACTAGTTATTCAAAGTTATCGCCGTGTTGTTGAACCCAAAGTCTCGCTCGACGTATCCATGAATTGACATAATTTACTAGGCCTTGGTCTTGCCGTCGAATTGTCGCCGCAGCTGCCTCAACGCCGTTATGAAGATCATCTAAATCAATTATATCGTTGGTGTATATGTATACCATGGTCTCCATAACGTCCCATAAGTAGAAATCGAGGGGGTTATGCGGAAAAATTTACGTCACACCAGCAATGTAGTGCCAACTAATGGAACAGCTTGACAGATGGGAAAAGTTACAGACATCAGCCTACTTAGTAAAAAATTCAGTAATAACCTATAGTTTACATTTACTTTACACAAGTTGTTGATCAATCGTTTTAGCGTTAAAAACCATTTTTTAACCTTAATTTAAACTAAAAAAAATTACATTAATATCTCTCTTATTATGCAACTTTGTTAAGATATTTTTACGTTAATGACATTATTTTAAAACATGTTTAACCATCCCTTGAAAATAAAATCACAAGACCGTAAACACTCTATATATAGAAGAAAAAAGCCCGCTGTGTATATGTTGGGATTATTTCATATACAGACTGATCCGCGAAGTTTGTAAAAGAATGGAAGTATAGATGCCCCTCCATGTATAGAATCTGCAAAAAAAGACAGTCTGTATGAATAATTAACATTACTATTTTCGTTTTAAAAATTTCCTCGAAGCCGTTTACAGCTGCTAGATACGAAGCTGATGAATTAGAGATAAAGATTTTCAACAGACATCCGCGAACAAGTATTTGTATACAGATCTAGAGATGCATTTATTATTTCTGTTGAATTTATCGATGCCTATAGACATTGTGTCGCTACACAACAAAAAAATTGTTAGAAAATGTTAATTTTTTTGCCGTTAATTGTTACGTTAGGGAGTTTAACGTAGTTTGCAAATGATGAAATCTGCGCGAATCACTCCGTATAACACTACGGAAATTAATTGACCTCAAAACTAATTTGTGGTGGTACTGCAGCATCTTTATTTGCATAAATGCTCTTTATTTTGTTCTGCTATGATTCGTGCCGTATATTAATTGCGAATCGTGGTTATTTAGGAAAGCGTGAGATAATTGCAATTAATTACGTTTATCACAGTAAAAAAAAACTTATATCGTTTCCTGTTTTTGACTGTGCCAATTCCAACCAATCTTTTACTTCCAATTACTAAACGTTCAATCAGTTTATTATCTACACACGATCACAATCTCGGGCCAACACATTTTGATATTCTACAAAGTAGTTCTTTATCAGTTACAAGCACGCGTAATCTAGAAAATATATACACAGCATTCTTGTTAGATGTTGCAGGTTTATATTTAGTATGAATATAACATCTTTAAAATTTACAATAATTTTGGCACGATAAACATAATAAAATTAATTAACAATTTGACATCTACTTTTTGTTATGTGAAACGTGTTAGACGACATTATTCATCGATTTGGACCCATTGTCAAAAATATTTTTATTTTACTACGAAGCTGATTCATATGTATTGCAATGATGTTTTTACAACATCTTGTCATCCCATTGTTATTGATTCCTGGTTTGTAAGCCAGGAAGCGATCGCTACCATCGAACGTTGATCATCTGGGATAATTGATAAGCGAAAGACTGCCACCTATACGATTTGCGTTTGAAATTTAACATTGAAGATTCCTTTAATATCCCGTGGCTCAACCGGTAAAGACGGTCTGTTTGGTAGGGAGGAAGGGTAATATAAGTCCAGCCAGCGATAAGAAATGGATCTAAAAAATGTTACTGAATCAAAAAATACTTTATTGTTTTTATAACTTGTAAATTAACACAAACTATTATACGTCACACAACACTACACAACAAAAGGGTTTTCGAACTAACTTTACGCATCACATCACGAATCTACGACACGGCAGTGGAATTCGTCGACTCCAAGTTGGGACCACAGAATCTCGAGAGCGCTCAAGAAGGCCATATACAGTATAGTGAATGTGCTATTCGACGATGGGATAACATTGTAGTACCGTTGAATAGTATTTGATTGCCGTGGTGACGATGACAGGAATTTTGGATGGTTGCGAGAGGAACGGGGAAAAATAAAAATAATAAACAGATTTGAAATATTGAAAATTACAAAAGTCAGATAAAGTTAAGTTCGTGAGCCGAAATAAAGAGAAATAGTAAGAAAAGAGAGTGACAAGAAGGAGTGAAGTGAAAGAAGTATTGGAAAGAGAAAAGGGAGGGACAAGGTCGCAGAGAAGAGAGAGGTGGGTGGAACACATATTCACACATACACGAGTTATATTTTATAAGGTATTTGATATTATTTCATTCGTTAAATTATATGTGCGTATTATTGGTAAGGTAACATTTCAAAATTATATTTTCAAACACATCTTTAGGTTTCTTGATATAATTTTAGATAAATTACAATTTTTGAATAAGTCATTAAAATATTAATTTAACAATTGTCAATTATTAATTTTTCGGAAAATGCCTGGCTCGTGTCAATTTGACATGTACCACAGAACCTAAGTTTGTAATTATTATTATTATTATTCAAAATTCATTAATAAATTATATTATTAGCATTTTGAAACACAGCAGTATATTCCAATAATTGTTTAAAACAATAGTTTACCTAACAACTGTTTTTCTTTTCTCTACAATAGGTATCTAAGGATTATGCAATTTTTTCGTGGATTATGAATATAATGTAAAGCTACTTGCGTATTTTTCCATCTGCCATAAAAAAATTCCTATGGTATCGACGAAAAAATACCATTTTCTTCATACTTCTACTATCACCTAGTCGGCCTTGAAACAAAATACTAGAGCAAGCATTCCCTATCGCTAACGACCAAAACCTAGAAAGAGATATATGTACGTAGACAAGATAGCAAAGGTGAAATGGCTATTCATGCGTCGAACGAATGAAGTCGTTTTAATGCCCAATACAAGTACAAAGGTGGAAAATATTGATAATCGATGCGCTTCTGGGTATGTATGGATGAACGTTGTACACTAGCCAGAGAAAGTCTGTGTACAAAAAAACCGTTTTAAAAGTTCAAAAGCAATTTTATTTCATTTATTTGAAATATTTCTTTGAAATGATTTGTGATATGTAACAAAAGTTTTATAAAACCTAGAAAATAATTCATCAAAGCAATTAACCACAAAAGTTCCTGAGATAAAATCAGTTGGAAACAAGAAATATCTGTGGGTAACAAAAGCGAATCAATTCTTAATAACTTGTGCGATATCCCTTCCGCCCTATAACCTCTGATAGACGTTTTGGTATTGATTGAACTAATTTTCGGGTCTCTTCTCGAGAAATCTTTACGTCCTTCAAGAGCGCCCTTAAGACTCCCTGATAACAACTTGAGGTCGGTGAATTCCACTGGCGTATCGTTCTTCGTCTGGTAGATTCGCGATGTGGTGAGTGAAACTTGTTCAAAACTCTTCTGTTGTTATAAAAACAATAAAGTATTTTTTGATTTAGTAACATTTTTTATCATCATAGCAATATATAACCAAAAACCTTATTTAATCTTTCGGTTACAATTAATTTCTTTTCTATTATTGTCGAAAATGAAACCAGTAAAATACGCCGTAAGAAACCTAACCCTCAAAATCGCTAATTTTATTCGCCAGTAGAGCTATTTTGTTAGCTATATTGTTTTACATCGCACAGATGGCGCTGACATTTAAAAATATTCCCAAAGTGAAGGGCGACACGTCACACGAGCAAATAAATGACCGCAAAACTTTTTATATTATATCGCACGCCTCGCGATATGTAGATGCATAGTTTCTCCTCCGATCGTCGATAATTTACCTCGTTAAAACCGGGCAAGTTACTTTCTTTTCCCACTTCTGCACGGTTTTTTTTTCTACTCGCTAATCACCGGAGAACGGATTTTGATTGGACTGTAATAGGATATCGTTGCACTTTTTTGATCGCTCGCCTATTAATAGCCGTCGAAAAGAAATTGAGGTGTGATTAAGAATTAATTTTGGCGATTTTTTTTTATTCTGTATGGTCTTAAGAGAATGTTAGATACGATAAATTTTATTGCAATAATTTAATTGCTTAAAGGATGAATAGAAAGCACGCAGCAATAGCGACTAAAGCTTGCGTTGCGAAATTCGAAAATAAATATTTTGGAAAAGAATCGGCACAATACAAACATTATATATACTAAAAGGCATCCCATGAGCGCGCATGCGTACGAAATTTTCAAAACTTATCCTTCCACGATCAGACGGGGGATTGCTTTTTTCGGATGGGGAGTATTTCTCCCAGATTACGGGATTTTTTTTATATTGGGTAGAAGTATTTAAATGTCGATGCACCCTCGAGTTGCCCGCCGGAAGAATTTATCGCTCCCATCGGACAGGACGCCGAGTGGCCGGCTCTCTCGCATTCGCTGGCCGTTAGGTCGTTCAGTCTTCGGGAAACGTCAAATTCCGTTCGCGGACGTCAAAATTTTGGAGCGATATTTCGCGGCATATTGCAATAATTTAAAATTAAATGAAACGTGAAAACGTTCAAATCTGTCAAAAACAATAATTCCTTTGCTTTTGACAGATTCAGCGTAAATAGCACCACTCATGGCCATCTGATATTTTCACGTAGTAATAATGCTAGACTTATCTCACTTACTGAAGGGAATTAACTGCTTTACCCTGATTAATAACAAGAATATAATTTTTGTGGATCACATAAGAATTAAGTTTTCATAACGACATTAATGTACTGGGCCTTATCTGGAAAACATCTTTCTAAATATATTTTCTTAAAAAGTGCTTTTATATGTTTTTAACAATTTAATAACAGAATTTATTATTCTTAGTAAAAACAAAGAAAAAACAAGTTGGTGTCTATACGTAAGATATATAGGACCGAATTTGTTACAACGAAATGATTTTTGGAAAAAAGTAAAATATTTCTTTCCTATTTTCTGCTATACGACCATATTTACAGTCGATAATTAAAAAATAACCTATTTCGCTTCGAGGTGAGCATATATTTGCGCACACGCACTTGCAAGTGCACAGATTTTAAAGTTCAACACGTCCTCCGGGCTTATCTTATCGACGTGTGGTGCCGAGAAAAGAATTATTTCCAATTTCAATACCGATTTAATAGCGCCGTGCACAGATAAGGCCCTCGTTTTACGGTTTTACATTAGGGAACGAAAATAAAGATAAAGGCGACTTTCGCAACGCGTCCAGCGAAAAAACAATGTAAAGGAGCGAGGTACCCATTGTTCGCGTTCGACAATATTAAAGCGTGAGTAATACAGATTAATTTTTAATATGCCTAAGTAGGATCATAATGTTGTAAAGTATGTATGTAATGAAACGCTTGTGGCAGTTAGAAAATAAAGTTGTTTTTTTTTTTTTTGAAAAATAGTTTCTATATTTGACATTGACAGCATCTTATTATATCATTTTTACGTAGACAGTTGGTAACAACCCAGTATAATCAACTTATTTAAACTGTCAAAGTGACATACTTATTTCTTGTCTTAAATTCCAAGTATCTAATATATAGGTTATACATGTAGAGACATTTAATATTTTATCTATCTATCGATTTCATTGCTGTGCGTTGCAATAGTAATAATAGAGAGGATTAGAAAGTTTCACGTACAGTTATGGACAAAATAATAAATACACTTACTTTAGGATTATAAAGTTAAATATTATCGTTAAACTGTTGTCCCTAGAGGCAGTTTCCTCCATTGAAGCGTTATGGCATTGGCTTGATATTAATGTTACCGATATTACCGGTATGGCTAACTAACTGTCATTGTACAAGGTTAACTGTCATAAAGTGTTTTCTGCCTGGACAAAAAAATAAATACAAAGATCGCAAGCTTGACAATACAGCAATATTACTGCTCCATTTCTGCCACTTATTGAATACACTGTTTAGGATTCTATTTTCGGCATTATTATTATTAGAAAAGAAACCTAAAAAATGGGACGAAAGAAACACTGTTTCCCTGAAGTACGCAGTTTAATTCGAAAATTCGCAAAAGACGTATATTCTTATAGAAAAATTGCAAATGCAATTTTGAATGGTGCAAAATGCATTGAAATTCAAAAATCATAATGAAACAAGAGGTCGACCTCGAGACTCTAGTCTTCAGGCGGACTATTGATAGAGTCCAAGAAAGATCCGTTTGCAACATCTTCAAAAATTTTACCAAAAATTAATTTCAATACTTCATCGAGGACAGTTCGTAGAAGATTGATGGAACATAATTCGAAAACTAAATCGACGCGTAAAGTATCACTGTTGAGAAAAAGACATCTGAAGAACAGACAACAATTTGCACGCGAGCATCTAAACTTGACCGCAGACGAGGATGACAGAAGATGGCGGAATGTCCTATTTGTATTTACTCCTATGGAGTAATTTCATCTTTATTATCAAATATATTACCTACATGTAGAATTAACTACTTTGACACCACTCGGGACATAATTACAAAAATAATGTAAACTGATTTTGATGTATATGCAGATATATACTAAATACAAGAGTGTTGCTGTTCGTAGAACTTGTTCTCTATCTGAAAATAGTTCTGAAACATGCACAGCCTGGCCAACTTGATGTATTCATTAATTTTTCTATTGCCTAAATTATTTCTTATTAATATTTGAAAGAGCAGTCTTAAGTTTTCATTACTAGCTAGGAGATTATATAATTGGACCACATTTTTTGGAAGGACGAGTGAATGGTCAAGTTTTAAAAAATAAAAAAAATACCCTTACCACCTCGATGAGTGAAGAACTCCTGGATACGTATTTCCTCAACTAAGTTGCCATCCTCAGCAGAATCTACGAAGGAAGATAATGTTAGACGTCGCACTCTGGGAGATTTGCACCAC